>APFE031378486.1:93430-189541 GCA_000404065.3 Pinus taeda
GAGGACGAAACAAATATTAGAGCTTGTGCACAGTGATGTGTTTGACCTGTGAAAGTTCCATCACTGGGTAAGTCTGTGTACTATGTATCATTTATAGATGACTTCTCAAAGAATACATGGATATATTTCCTTAAGAAGAAATCTAAAGTCTTTGACAGGTTTAAAGAATTTAAGGCTCTAGTGGAAAACTAGACAGAGAAGAAGATAAAGGGGTTGAGGACAGATAATGGTGGAGATTTTTGCAATAAGGAATTTGAATAATTCTGCAAGAAGTGTGGTATAGCACAGTAGGAGATTACTCCATATACACCTCAGCAAAATGGAGTTGCAGAAAGAATGAACAAGACGTTGATGGAAAGGGCAAGAAGCATGCTCAGTGGTGCCAAATTAGGATAGGAGTTCTGGGCAGAGGCGGTGAATACTGCATGTTACCTGGTCAACAGGTCACCTTCATCAGCATTGGAGGATAAGAATCCACAAGAGGTATGGACTAGTAAGAAACCCTCTCTTTCACATCTAAAGGTATCTGGATGTGATGCATATGTACATGTTCCAAAGGAGAAACGAACCAAGTTGGACGGTAAATCTTAAAAGTGCATCTTTATTGGGTATAAGGATGGTTTAAAGGGTTATAAGCTTTGTAACCTAGTAACAAGGAAGGTTGTGTACAGCTGAGATGCCGTGTTCAGAGAGGTGAAAGATGTTATTAAACATGAATTCCAACCAAAGGAACCTGAGAAGATAGAGTTTGAGCTAAAGGAGGAAGAATCAGACTCTACAGTAGAGGAGGTATCAGAAGATGAAAAGCCACAAACTCCGGCTGTGAGAAGATCAGTCCAAGAAAGAAAGCAACCAGAAAGGTATAGTCCATCTGCTTTTTGTTCAAATTTTGCTTTGTTTGTCACTGATGATGATCCCAGAACTGTGGAGGAAGCAATGGACTCAGAGGATGGAAAACTCTGGAAAGAGGCCATGGTTGATGAAATGGCATCTTTGCACAAAAATGAGGCTTGGGATTTGGTGCAGTTGTTGGCTAGAAGGAAACACATTGGCAGCAAATGGGTGTTCAAAAATAAGACGAATTCAGAAGGAAAAGTGGATAAATACAAAGCTCGATTGGTAGCAAAAGGTTATTCCTAGGTGTTAGGAATTGATTTTGGTGATATTTTTTCTCCTGTTTCCAAGGTAACTTCTATTAGATTACTTTTATCTGTTGTTGATGCTTTAGATTTTGAGGTAGAATAGATGGATGTGAAGACAACATTTCTTCATGGGGATCTAGAAGAGGAGATCTACATGAAGCAACCTGAAGTCTTTGTGGTGAAGGGTAAGAAAGAACTGGTATGTAGGTTAAATAAGTCTCTGTATGGGTTAAAAAAGTCACGAGGGATGTGGTAACAGAAATTTGATACATTTATATGGGGACTTGGCTTCACTAGAAGGAAAGCACATCACTTTGTGTATTTTAAATTGATTAGTGACCGTGTTATTTATTTGGTCTTGTATGTGGATGATATGTTGCTGGTTGGAAATGACAAAGAAATTATCCAAGATTTGAAGGCCCAATTGTCCTCCAAATTCGACATGAAATATCTTGGTGCTGCAAACTATATTTTGGGCATGGAAATTAAAAGAGATCGGGCAAAGAGGAAGCTCTAGTTAAACAAGAGGAATTATGTCAAGACAATATTGCAAAGGTTTAATATGCAGGATGGTAAACCGGTGAAGGTTACTATTCCTTTAGGTGTGAGGTTATCTGCTGAACAGTGTCCCAAGGCACACGAAGAGGAAGAGGACATGTCCCGTTTTCCATATGCAAGTGTAGTGAGTAGCCTGATGTATGCAATGGTCTATACTAGACCAGAAATTGCACATGCAGTGGGAGAATTGAGCAGGTTTATGTCAAAACCAAGGAAGGGGCACTGAACAGCAGTGATGCGAGTTTTCAGGTATTTGTGTGGCACTAGTGCTTATGGTTTGTGCTACCAAGGAAGATCAGGATTGGACAGAGTGTTGGATATTCATGGCTTTGTTGATGCAGACTGGGCTGGAGATCTGGATCAGAGAAGATCTACAAGTGGGTATATGTTTAACCTATTTGGAGGTGCAGTCAATTGGATAAGTAAGAAACAATCTGTAGTGGCACTATCAACTATAGAGGTAGAATACATGGCAGCCACTCATGCAAGCAAGAAGCATTTGGTTGCAGAGATTGTGTTCAAGTATGGTAGTACAGGAGCTATAAGGATAGGAACTGTGAAACCAAAGTGCAATTTTCTTGGCAAAGAACCCTGCATATCATTCAAATACAAAGCACATTGATTTCAGTGTCACTTTGTGAGGGATATGAAAGAAGACAAAAAGGGTGTTTCTGGTAAAGGGGGGACACTTTGAATAATATGTAGATGCATTGACAAAATATGGTGAGCTTTGAGAATTTTCTTGGTTAGAGAAACAATGGGTGTTTCAGGGCTGGAAAAAATGACTAAGCTCACTTGTGGCCTCCTGTGGAAAGAAAACAACAAGTGGGAGAATGTTGGGTTGTGTTATATTCTTTCCACGACTAGCCCACATAGTTAACCGGGGGGTTAGAGGGGGGTCGGATCACCCCCTTCATTGCACCGATTGTGTAGTGGGGGTGGTCACAGGGGGTTTGAGCTGTACCTATCGTTTTGTCCATGATTTTTGCACATGTTTTTTGGACGCGATGGTTTTCGGTCCATGGTATTGGATGCTTCGGCATGTATAAATATGTATTATAACATTGAAAGAAACATAATGAAAAATCAAGCTGGTAGTCGTGGTTTTGGGATCCAGGGGAAATCTTTGTGTATATGTGTTTTATATGTTATGCACTCGCATTGTTTATTTTCTGTGTTTTAGAATTCGTATGCAGGTAATTTCTGTACAGGGTTAAAACCTACACTGCCAATTGTGTTGTCTATTCTCTTTCCTTTAATAATTTCTCCATCTCAACCTCCATTTCTTTGATTTGTCCACTTTGCTCAATAATAATTCTGAACATGTCTTCCTTTTCTTTCTCTAGATATCCAACTTCCTTAGTCTGTGGGTCTTCTATGCAGGGAAGCTTGAGATTATTTTTGAGTTCTGCAATGTCAACATTCTTCCTTCTAATGAATTCTTCTTCTTGAAATGTCTTCTATTGGATTGGTCATTTGTATCTTCTTGTGGATCAAAAACTCTTTCTCCAGGGTTTCTATGACTGCAAGGGAAACATATTCCCTTGGCCTCTTCTCATGCTTCTCCTATGGTGTTGGAGTCTGTGCTATTATTATGGAGATCACCTATTCTTCTACCTCCCGCAAAGTATTCTCCTACCATTGATCCTAGTTGATGTATTTTTCAATCTCTAGCCTGGGAGTGTGAATGTAGGGAGTAGTATTTTGTTCAACTCTTAGCTTTGAAATTATTCCCAGGGGGTCATATGACCTGGTGAAGCTGGGTTTGAAGTTCATTTGCTTTAGGAGGATGTCTGCTTGTTTAGTTTTTGCCCTATTATTGTAGATGAAAGGGCCCACCTGTGTTTTAATATTAAATTTGAATTTCTTCTTTCTTTCCATAAAATGCAGCTCGTCCATATTAATCATTTGTCTCATGTACCTTGATGAGAAAATTATCATTAGGACAAACTTTGGCAACCTGTAAGGCGGTAATTCACACCCATAGACCCTAATTTTTGTGTAATTCTGGTACAAGTACCAGTCTCCTGTTTTGGTCAGCTGACTCATATGAATAAATCGTTTGATTTCAGGTCCTATCCTTGGCTCAATATTAGTGTTTAATAGGCAAGATATTGTATATAATAATTGATCAACATACTTAGTGAAGGTAAAATCATTGGAATGCTTCCTTACCAAGGAAGTCCAATGAAATACTGATTGAGAATTCCCTTGCTCATCCAATTTCTATAAGGGAAACTAAAACCTGTTTTCCTGATGGTATAAAAATAAATAGATTAGGAGTGAAGCACACTTGACTGTTCTCTATGTAGAAAACTTCAAGAATTGCTCATGAATTCGATATGCTAGAAACTCATTGTAGTTGAGGATGATGGAGGGTTTCTCACCTATTGAAAAGACTGACAAAAAACCTATGACGGCTTCATCAAACCACTGATCGAATTGATAGCCCAGTAAACATGAAACAATGGAGATACTATGTTTGGTCATCTCAGGGAACATGGAGCATGAATAGGGAGGATGTTTCTGAGGAAGTTGAGCATCCTAAGAGAGAAATGGTTCAAAAATATTTGCTTTGTGAAGGAAGGTGAGGTTCCTGTAGAATTCCACAAGGGAATCTACTGTGAAAGGTTTTAGAGGTGTAGATTTTTGAATTTGGAGCATTTGGGAAATGGATTCAAAGGTGATTGTGAAAAGGATGTCATTATTTTGTGAAACAATTTCCCTATGACTGCGAATATATCAGAATTGGCACCATCAAATGAACTCAGGGAAGTGGTAGGTCTGAGGAAAAATGAATTGAGGTAGCGAGGAGTCCCACATACCCAATTCATCACTAAGGTCAATGAATTTCTATTTTAACCAGTTGTGAAGTTCATAGAGGTCGAACTCACAACTGGTTTCAAGGATTTTATACTCTTGTTCTACTAGGGGTTGATGGTACAAATCAATGATAGGGGGTCAAAGGAGGTTCTCTTCTGTAACTTTAGTTTTTCCTTTACGAGCCATACTGGACAGAATGAACGGGAAAATTTGGAATTACTCGAAAAGGTTGGATGAAGACTGGTGTCTGAGATACAAAGGTAATTCTCTTGTTGATTGGTCACAATGGTGTCTGGTTCCATGACAGGGCACTGTAATGGTTTCTGGCCTGTTGACTGTGTACTGGAGCAGTCTTTGATCACTAATGTCTCGGAACAACAAAAGTAAGGGTGAATGAATGGGCTTTGGCTAATTTTATAAGAAAAAGTAACTTGTCGTTGTGATTAATTTGTTAATAGTGAGGGTCTATTATCGCGGGAATAGTTAGTGCCATATGGCAGGTGTGATTTGACATGGAGCAGGAAGGATGTGACAACAAGGCAAAAGGAACAGAGTGGGGAGCACCATTTGGGAGAATCATATAGGAGTGGAGTGGGAACCATAGGCACCACTTGGAAGGAAGGGAGTGGTGCGGGAGTGTGGGAGTCAATGGTCATAGCAAGCGGGGATGGAAAAGTGGATTTCGGGGGGAGAGGGTGTCTAAAATGCACCAGTAGGAGACACATTGCAAAGGAGGTGAGATGGAAAAATTTCTTTTAGGACACCCCCCCCCCCCCCCTTGATTAATTGTTGAAGGGGCGGGCCATGTGTCCAAAACTATCACTTGTCGTTGATCTGGGCGGGTGAGATGTTATTCATTTTTTCCTAAGCGAGCTTTATGACAAGTGACAAAACATGTGTCATACAAAAAATTTATTTAACTATTATAATCACGGTCTATTCAATGTGATTAACTAATTAACTTAACTAAAATGAATTTGAGTGCGATTAGACTGTGCACTCAAATAATTAACTTATTTGTAACTAAATTAACTTTAATTAAGTCTAATTATGGCCACGATTACACTATGGGGTCAAATGTTTAAAATTAACTTAAATAACTTTATTTATCCAATTCTAATCATGTTTAAATGGTGTTATTAAACCAATTAATCCTACCTCTCTAACTCTAATGTGGCATTGTAATTAACTGCCACATTGTTGGGTTATTTTCATTTTTTCTCATATATTTTTTTATTTCTTTCATTTTTCACATATATATATATATGTGTGTGTGTGTGTGTGTGTGTCCCCTTTTTTAATTTTTCCGTTTTCTTTTTCTTGGAAATAATTAGCAAGATTAAATATTATTTACAATATGTCATATAAAAACCAACAAATAATCATCAATTGATCCTATAAATTATAGGAACGTAACAGGAGGTAAGCTAGCGGGATGACCTAAGTCATTCCATGTAGTGACATGCTCCCATATGATTGGTGTAGAAGGATCATGCTAGCTAAGTCAACCCAATGAGGCAGCCCTAGAGGAATCAAGGAGTGTAGCAAAGGATGCTCTGGGGGGAAGATAGCTAGATGATGTGGGAGTCGTTTATGTGGCACACATGAGAAGGAATGTGGGTCAATCAGAGAGGAGGTCATATGATTCACCATCCAAGAAATCTTGGTAGTAGAGTCATTAGAAAGTGTGTGACCTTGCAGCGAGTCAAGGGAGAAGCATGGGGGTTCAAACACACGAAGGGGAAAAGGAAGTGTGTCCCTTAGAAGCTTGTAGTAGTACACAACCTGAAAGGAACAAACGAGCAGAATGACATCACAGGTTGGAAGCAGAATAGTCCACAAACCAAAGTGATGAGTTAATCCAACAAAATGCCTTGAAAAAGATTCATACAATTTCATACAAAATAGTGCATACAAAAATGCATAAGTTAAACAACATACATTGCTAGAGAAACCAGAATAGTCCAACTATAATAAAAACATATGCATGAAAACATGTTGGGTCAATTACATTATTAAATGAAAGAAATGTACTCACTCTACATTGTGGAGAAGACAAGGCTCATCACAATACTCCCAAGCCTTCTCTAAGCTAAAGCCTAGCCAAACGCTTGGCTCCTAAAATCCTTTACTATGAGTTATGAGGTTCTGTATATAACAAAGAGTGGGTAGACCCTTAACATTCCCCTTTGACACTTTCACTACCCTCATGACTCTTCAACTCCTTTACAAATAACTCTTTACATTAAATAGTTACTGTTCACATTCCACTAATGACACTTGGAATTTAACTTACAATATATTTACAAATAATATACAATTTCCACATATGCCCATATGCAACAAAATAGTCTTTATTTAGGCTAACAAAACAAACACCATCACTCGGAAGCTTGGGGAAAGACTAACTCGGCAACATCCTCTTGACGGTCTTCTGTGACAAACTGATACCAAGCTTGGTACTACGTTATTGTGTCCCCATACTGTTTGGTGATATCTTTCAAGAAAAAAACACTTGCCTCCATGGCTTCTAGGTATATGGTTCTAGAACCTTTGCCCCACTCATCTTGAAGCATGCGCAGCATTGTCCTAAGTGTGATTGGACCACCGATGTGCTTCTACATGTTTTCTCAGTTGTAAGTCTTCACTGGTGGCCTCCCACATCAACTGCTCCATGTATCATTGACCTCCAGCTAGACTTTGTTCTTCTTAATGGCATGGGTGAAGGAACCGATTCAAGGGATCCTGTGTGTCCTCACCGTGACATCTAAACTCTTGAACAACCATGCATAGGTAGCCTCAATGATAGTGATGAGTGGAGGGAGCTGCTCATACTCTTGGATCAACATCCAGATCCATTCTTTGTCTAGCTCTCCCTACGGCTTCATTATATTCTGCAAGTAAAGTAGTGATACCTTGTACCTCATTGTCCATTCTTATACATGCAGAATATTAGCATGTATGTCTTTGGGAGTTTGGGCAATATTCATAAATCATTGTTGAAAACCTTATAAATGGACAACTGCCTTGTGCACAGTGACAAATATGTCATAAAGTTTCCGCATGGTGGTCTCAAGCTTCAATACTTCAGCAAGTATTGCTTTCCTCATCTTTGCCTTAGTGGATCTTGCAAATTTTTCTGCTCTTTTCCTGGCCTTTTGCAAGTCCTTTGCCATCCAATCATTCTCTGATAATAATAACTTGACACTTGAGCTCGTGGATTCTGCATAAGTCTTAGATGCATGAACCATTGTAGCTAGATGTTTCCTAACATCTCACACAATCATCCATTCCTCCATATGTGCAGGTGACTTGTGATCATCCGAGAGATGCTTTCTCTGCGACTTTACAATCCTCTATTGTGACTCATCAAATGACAGATTGTACAAATCTGTCACCAGATCATCATCAAGGATGACAACCTCTCCTTGTTTACTTGGGACTGGTTTTGATTGAGGAGGTGGTGAAGATAGAGGGGTGACCTCAGATGTTCTCGGCATGAGGTTGGTATCTTGGTCCTATGGCTCTTGTTCCAACTCCATGTTCATTGCTTCAACCATTTGCTCAATCAACTAAGAAAGTTCCTAAACCTGCACCTACTCACCCTCTTCTTCATCTTCTAGCTGTTCTGGCTCCTCAACCTATATGGGCACAACTTTTTATGTCATCGCACCTTTCCCTTCTTCCTATTCTTGTTTCTGCTTCTCTTCCCTCTCTCTCCTTCTTAGCTCCTACTCTTCTTTCAATTTCTTCTCTATTTCCTGCAACTTCCTTTTTGCATCCTCCAACCTTTGCTTCTCTCTCTTCCTTCACTCTACTATCTTTATGCATTTTTCCTCTTTTCCACCATTTCCAAATCTATTCTCTCAACAAGAGGATCTTCTCTGAACTTGTAGCTTTTCTTAGCCTCTGGGTTCTCGACAATCTTCCTCTTGCCTTTGTCCGGTGCCAGTTTTCTTCTCACTGCTATTGTTTTTGTTGCTTCCTACAGTGCTACTACCTACAGAGCAGATTTCCATTCTACACCCATGTTGACTAGTTCATTAAGCCTAGAAGAGTTGTAGCAATACCTCCAAGGATCTTTCTCTACCCAATGAAATGTCTCGTGGATCCATGAATAATACATCTTCACACAGTGGTTCTTGCATACACTGTGGGGATCATACAAATTGTAGTCCTTGGCGTTGAACTCAAACTTTTCTAAGTCCTTGGCCTGGGCATCTGCATTCTTCAAGCTTTGGAACTCTTACAATCCAATCCACAAAGGAAGAGCAAGCCATGGTTCCTTCTTCATCTTATGTAGTCCTATTGACAATCCTATGGAGATGTGATATGCAACCTCTTGAATGACCAACTTATCCATGGAAAACCTTGGTAGCACATGTGGAGGCTTCTCTCCACCAAACATCCTGATGGGCTTCATCACAAGAAAGTGATGTGTTACAGATTTAAAGGCACTCGGGTTATGTTACAGAGTGTCCTTAACAATGCACCAAAGGTTCACTCGAGTGTTAAATTTGGTAGAAGGGTTGGCAGAGCCTCTACACGAAGCTCCAGAAAACGTGGCTAAGGCATAAGCCACAAGAAATAGTCCTATCATTCACAAGGTGGAAACCACCAAGAAAAAGGTTAAGTGTGCGCAAAATTTCAACGTCAAAATGTAACCAAGAAGGTGGGGTCGACTCGACGGTAACATCCTGGAAGGCACTTTTGGAGGGGGTAAATAGAGCGACACATAAGTTGACACTAGCCCCTGAAAAGTCAAGTTCAACAAAGTGGATAGCGCCAATCAATGACCATGAGTGACTCCTGGGGATCGAGCCTTGCTCCCAACCTTATTTATTCACCCCACCTGAGTAGGGTAACCACACCGGCCACCAATGCACCAACACAGCATCAACATGATGATAAATAATAATAATAATTTAGACTAATTAACTATGTAGTGTTAAAAACTTGAACTGAATTATTGATCACTATGTTGCGAGTAAGCAAGCATCAGCAAAGGTTGTCTGAAAGTAGGACCATGGCCATGCTTTTTGTTTTTATGGTCATAGCTCATAAATATGTTATTGTCTTGGTTATCATGATTGAGTGATTGACACATATTATTTATAAATATGTTTGTACACTAAGATGATTGTCTTGTCACAACAAAATCTCTATGGTAAATCATGACCCTGAATGTGTGTATTTATTATTTTTAAATGCCTAACAATTTTTTTGATTGATAACATATCACAAGCATCATAAAGCAAAATAAATTACATTGATGAGGGATAACATGGTTGAATACAATTTTGATCAGTCAAAACATGGAAGTGATGTGGTTTGAGCTATGAAGGAGAGAGATTTATTGGCCAAAGGGGAGGGAATCATTCTCCGAACTAGATGGAAACCTTGAGGAGCCTAAGGGAAGAGGTGAGAATCTTTAAGGTTGTTTTGACGGTGCTAGACCCACCAACATGTCAAGGGGATATCCCCAGTAAGAAGTTTGAACTAGACCTCAAACTGTTTGGAGTAGGAGTCCTACTAGTGGGTGGAAATGTAGTTCCTTGACCACTGTAGTGCACAAAGGTAAGTATGATAGCTTTGGTTGGAAGAAAGTGTGTGACCTTGTAGCGAGTCAAGGGAGATGCATGGGGGTTCAAGCACATGAAGGGGAAAAGGAAGTGTGTCCGTTAGAAGCTTGTATTAGTACACAACCTGAAAGGAACAAACGAGCAGAATGACATCATAGGCTGGAAACAAAATAGTCCACAAACCAAAATGACAAGTTAATCCAACAAAATGCCTTGAAAAAGATTCATACAGTTTCATACAAAATAGTTCATATACAAATGCATAAGTTAAACAACATACATTGCTAGAGAAACCAGAATAGTCCAACTACAATAACAACATATGCATGAAAATGTGTTGGCTCAATTATATTATTAAGTGAAAGTTCCATCCATACATACACCATTCACAACTACTAGCCCCAATAGTGGAACATTACATTCAACTCCGCCTGCTCCTCCAAATAAGTGTACTCTCTCTACATTGTGGAGAAGCCAAGGCTTGTCACAATACTCCCAAGCATTCTCTAAGCTAAAGCCTAGCCAAAAGTTTGGCTCCCAAAAGAATTTACTATGAGTTATGAGGTTCTATATATAAAAAAGAGTGGGGTGACCCTTGACATTCCCCTTTGACTCTTTGACTACCCTCATGACTCTTCAAATCCTTTAAAAATAACTTTTTACCTTACATACTGACTATTCACATTCCACTAATGACACTTGGAATTTCACTTACAATATATTTACAAATAATATACAGTTTCCACATATACCCATGTGGGAAAAAATAGGCTTGAGTCAACTTAACAAGACAAACACCATCTCTTGGAAGCTTGGGGAAATACCAACTTGGAAACATCCTCTTGATGGTCTTCAGTGATGAACTGATATCAAGCTTGGTACTGCACTATTGTGTCCCTGTACTTTTTGGTGATGTCTTTCTAGAAACAAACTCTTGCCTCCATGGCTTCCGGGTATATGGTTCTAGAACCTTTGTCCAAATCATCTTGAAGCATGCACAAAATTTTCCTAAGTTTATTTGGACCATCGATATACTTCTACATGCTTTCTAAGTTGGAAATCATCACTAGTGGCCTCCCACATCAACTGCTCCATGTACCTGTCGACCTACAAGCTGACTTGGTTCTTCTTAATGGCTTGGGTGAGGGAACTGATTCAACGGATCATGTGTGTCCTCACCATGACATCCAAACTCTTGAACAACTGTGCATAGGAAGCCTCAATGATATTGATGAGTGGAGGGAGCTACTCAGTCTCAGATCAACATCCGGATCCATGCTTTGTCTAGCTCTACCTGTGACTTCATTATCTTCTAAAAGTAAAGAAGGGTTCCCTTGTACCTCATTATCCATTCTTGTACATGCACAATAGCATCATGTATGTCTTTGAGAGTTTGGTCAATATTCATGCACCGTTGTTGAAAACCATATAGATGAACAACTGGCTTATGCACAGTGAAAAATATGTCATAAAGTTTCCTCATGGTGGTCTCAAGATTTGATACTTTAGCAAGTATTGCTTTCCTTATCTTTTCTATAGCGGATCCTATAGATTTTTCTGCTATTTGCATGACCTCTTGCAAGTCCTTTGCCATCTCATCATTCTATGCTAACAAGAACTTCAGACTTGAGCTTGTGGCTTTTGCATAAGCCTTTGAGGCATTGACCATTACAACTAGATGTTTCTGAACATCTCACACATTCACCCTTTCCTCCATATGTGCAGGTGATGTTTGATCATCCTAGAGATGCTTTCTCCGTGATTTTACAATCCTCTATTATGACTCATCAAATGACAGGCTGTACACATTCGTCACTAGATCATCATCAAGGAGGAAAACTTCTCCTTGCTCACACGAGACTGGTTCTAATTGTTGAGGTGGTGAAGACTGAGGAGCGACCTCAGATGTTCTTGGCATGAGGTTAGTATCTTGGTCTTGTGGCTCCTATTCCAACTCCATGTTCATTGCTTCAATCATTTGCTCAATATGCTGAGAAAGTTCCCAAATATGCACCTACTCACCCTCTTCTTCATCTGCTAGCTATTCTAACTCCCCAACCTGTATGGGCACAATTGTTTTTGTCATAGCACCTTTCCCTTCTTCCTCTTCTTGTTTCTGTTTCTCTTCCCTCTCTCTCCTTCTTAGCTCTTGCTCTTCTTTCAGCTTCTTCTATGTTTCCTGCAACTTCCTTTATGCATCCTTCAACCTTTGTTTCTCTCTCTTCCTTCGTTCTACTATATTTATGCAATATTGCCTCTTTGTGTCCATTTCCAAAGCTACTCTCTCAACAAGAGGATCTTCTCTTAACTTGTAGCTTTTCTCATCCTCTAGGTTCTCAGAAATCTTCCTCTTACTTTTTTCCTGTGTCGGTTTTCTTCTCACTACTATTGTTGTTGTTGCATCGTGTGGTGTTGTTCCCTGCAGAGAAAGTTTCCATTCTATAGCCATGCTGATCAGTTCATTGAGCCTATAGGAGTTGTAACAATACCTACAAGGATCTTCCTCTACCCAATGAAATGTCCCGTGGATCCATGGATAATACACCTTCACACATAGGTTATTACACATCCAATGGGGATCATACGGATTGTAGTCCTTGGTGTCAAACTCAAACTTTTCTAAGTCCTTGGCATCAACATCCGCATCCTTCAAGCTTTGGATCTCATACATTCCAATTTGCAAAGGAAGAGTAAGCCATGGTGCCTTCTACCTCTTATGCAACCCTGATGACACCCTGTGGAGTTGTGATATGTAACCTCTTTCATAACCAACTTATCTATGGGAAACCTTGGTAGCACATGGACAGGCTTCTCTCCACCAAAAATCCTAATGGGCTTTGTCACGAGAAAGTGATGCGTTGCAGAGTTAAAGGCACTCATGTGATGTTACAGAGTGGCTTTGGCTACGTGCCAAAGGTTCACCTGAGTGCTAAATTTGGGAGAAGGGTTGGCGGAGCCTCTAGGCGAATCTCTGGAAAACATGGCTAACACATTAGCCACAAGAAATAGTCCTATCGGTCATGACGTGGAAACCACTAGGCAGAAGGGTAATAGTGTGCTAAATTTCAGCATCGAAATGTAACCAAGCAGGTGGGGTTGACCCAGTGGTAACGTCCCGTAAGGCACTTCTGGAGGGGATAACTAGCATGATATATAAATCAACATATCCCCTGAAAATTCAAGTTTATCAAAGTGGATAGCGCCAATCAATGACCATGATTGACTCCGGGGGGTCGAGCCCCACTCTCAACCTTATTTATTCACCCCACCTGAGTAGGGGGACCACACCCACCACAAATGCGCCAACAAAACACCAACATGATGATAAATAATAATAATAATAATAATTTAGACTAATTAACTATGTCGCGTTAAAAAGTTGAACTGAATTATTGATCATTGTATTGTGAGTAAACAAGCATCAATGAAGGTTGTTTGAAAGTAGGACCATGGTCATGCTATTTGCTTTCATGGTCATAGGTCATAAATATATTTTTTTCTTGGTTATCATGATTGAGTGATTGACACATATGATTTATAAATATGTTTTCAAACTAACATGATTGTCTTGTCACAACAAAATCTCCATGGTAAATCACGACCCTGAATGTGCGTATTTATTATTTTGAAATGCCTAACAATGTGTGTGATTGACAACAAATCAAAAGAAACATACAACAGAATAATTTACAGTGATGAGGACTAAAATGGTTGAATACAGTTTTAATCAGTCACAACATGGAATTGACGTGGTATGACCTAATGAAGAAGAGAGATCTGTTGACCAAAGGGGAGGGAATCATTCTCTGAACTGGATGGAAAAATTGAGAAGCGTAAGGGATGAGGTGAGAATATGTAAGGTTGTGTTGACGGTGCTGTACCCACCAACATGTCAAGGGGATATCCTCGGTAAGAAGTCCCAACTAGACCTCAGACCATTTGGAGTAGGATTCCCAGAAGCGGGTAGAAATGTAGTGCCTTGACCGCAATAGTGCGTAGAGGTAAGTATGATAGATTTGGTCGGAGGAAAGTGTGTGATCTTGTAGCGATTCAAGGGAGATGCATGGGGGTTGAAACACACTGAGGGGAAATGGAAGTATGTCCCTTAGAAGCATGTAATAGTGTGCAATCTAAAAGGAACACACGAGCGAAATGACATCATAGGCTGAAAGAAGAATACTTCACAAACCAAAGTGACAGGTTAATCCAATAAAATGCCTTCAACAAGATTCATACAATTTCATAGAAAATAGTTCATACACAAATGCGTAAGTTAAACAACATACATTTCTAGAGCAACCAGAATAGTCCTACTACAGTAACAACATATGCACGAAAAGGTGTTGGCTCAATTATATTATTAAGTGAAAGTTCCATCCATACATACACCATTGACAACTACTAGCCCCAATAGTGGGACATTACTGTTGACACCACTTGATCCTCTAAGGAAGTTTACTCGATGTACGTTGTGGAGAAGCCAAGGCACGCCACAATAATCCCAAGCCTTCTCTAAGCTAAAGCCTAGCCAAAATCTTCGTTAAAAAAAGCCTTTACTATGAGTTATGAGGTTCTATATATAACAAGGCGTGGGGTGACCCTTGACATTCCCCTTTGACTCTTTGACGAACTTCACGACTCTTCAACTCCTTTAAAATAACTTTTTACATTACATAGTGACTGTTCACATTCCACCAATGACACTTGGAATTTCACATACAATATATTTACAACTAATATACAATTTCCACATATACCCATGTGAGACAAAATAGGCTTGAGTCAGCCTAACAAGACAAACACCATCACTCGAAATCTTGGGGAAAAACCAACTCAACCACATCCTCTTGATGGTCTTCAGTGACGAACTGATACCAAGCTTGGTATTGCGCTAATGTGTCCCCATATTATTTGGTGATGTCTTTCTAGAAATAGATTCTTGTGTCCATAGCTTTGGGGTATATGGTTCTGTAACCTTTTTCCAACTCATCTTGAAACATGCGCAACATTGTCCTAAGTGTGGTTGGACCATCGATGTACTTCTACATGTTTTCTTAGTTGCAAGTCATCATTGGTTGCCTCCCGCATCAACTGCTCCATGTACCTATCGACCTCCAGCTAGACTTTGTTCTTCTTAATGTCTTTGGTGAGGGAATCAATTCAAGGGATCATGTGTGTCCTCACCATGACATCTAGACTCTTGAAAAATTGTGCAAAGGAACCCTCAATGACAGTGATGAGTGGAGGGAGATAATCATAGTCTCGAAGCAACATCTGGATCCATGCTTTGTCTAGGTATGCCTACGACTTCAGTATCTTCTGCAAGTAAAGCATGGATCCCTTGTACCTCATTATCCATTCCTGTACATGCGCAAAGAAACATGTATATATTTGCAATTTTGGGAAATATTCATGCACCGTTGCTAAAAACCATATAGATGGACAACTTCCTTATGCATGGTGACAAATATGTCATAAAGTTTCCGCATGGTGGTCTCAAGATTCGATAATTCAGCAAGTATCACTTTCTGCCATAGCTAATCCTACGGATTTTTTTGCTCTCTTCTTGACCTCTTGCAAGTCCTTTGCCATCCGATCATTCTCTGCTAACAAGAACTTGACACTTGAGCTCATGGATTCTTCATAAGCCTTAGAGGCATCGTCCATTGCAGTTGGATATTTCCTAACATATCACACAATCACCCTTTCCTCCATATGTGTAGGTGATGTGCGATCATTCGAGAGATGCTTTCTTCATGCCTTTATAATCCTTTGTTGTGACTCATCAAATGACAGATTGTACACATCTGACATATTATCATCATCAAGGAGGATAACCTCTCCTTGCTCACTTGAGACTAGTTCTGATTGTGGAGGTGGTGGAGACAAAGGGGCAACTTCAGATGCTCTCGACACAAGGTTGGTATCATGGTCCTATGGCTCCCATTCCAACTCCATATCTATTTCTTCAACCATTTGTTCAATCTGCTAAGCAAGTTCCCAAAGCTGCCTGTACTCGCCCTCTTCTTCATCTGCTAGATGTTCTAACTCTTCAACGTGTATGGGCGTAGTTTGTTCTATCATCACACCTTTCCCTTATTCTTGTTCCTATTTATGCTTCTCTTCCCTCTCTCTCCTTCTTAGCTCCTACTCTTCTTTTAGCGTCTTCTCTGTTTCCTGCAACTTCCTATCTACATCCTCCAACCTTTTCTTCTCTCTCTTCCTTTGTTCTACTATCTTTATGCATTGTTGACTCTTTGCCTCCATTTCCAAAGCTACTCTCTCAATAAGAGGATCTTCTCTGAACTTGTAGCTTTGCTCAGCCTCTGGGTTCTCAGCAATCTTCCTCTTATCTTTGTCCTGCATCAGTTTGCTTCTCACTGCTACTGTTGTTGTTGCTTCCTGCGGTGTTGCTGCCTTCACAGAATTTTTCCATTCTATAGCCATGTTGACCAGTTATTTGAGCCTAGAGGAGGTATAACAATACCTCCAAAGATCTTCCTCTGCCAAATGAAATGTCCCATGGATCCATGGATAATACAATTTCACACAGTGGTTCCTATGCATAATTTTTGGAGCCAAGGAAGAGCCTTGAGATCCAAAAATGCACAATGCATGCTGGGAAGAGCTAGATCCGGTGAGCGAAGGGAGCCCAAATCTGCCCAAGGGTAACATGAAAATGAGCAAATTTGAAAGTGTGAGTGATGGCTTTTTCATATCTGAGTGAATGGTGATGCATGAAATAAAAATAAGTGCATAAATTAGTCAAACAATAGAACAATGAAGCTCATGGAGAGAGAGTCACCACAACGATGATCGTTAGTGCAAAAATTGGGTTATGCATGCGACACTTAGGAAAGGCAATGCAAAAATTAAAACAACACTCTTACAAGCTAAAAAAAAAATGCCTGTGGTCATTCAATAAAACAAGTAAAACAAGGCTCACACAAGTTAAGGAAATAGAAGCAATAGAAAATTAGCAAAAGACTAGAAAAGCAAGACTTACTCGGAATAGTTGTGCTGACTATGTCGAAATTTCCTAGATCTCCTCGAGAATGCCAAATATCCAAGATAGAATGTTCAAATGAGCTATGGTGGTGCCCATTAAATAGATTTCATTGATTTAGAGTTTATGATGTGAAGGCCAAAAATCTAGGAAAAATCGACACATGGCAGTAGTTTCCAAAAATAACTCAAGTGGAAATCTGACTTCTAAAAATAGATCCTTATTTTTAGGGATCATTTTTCTCTTTTTCTTTTTTTCTTTTTCGCGAAAGTCTTCCATCCATGCACGAAGAAATTGTGTAGTTCTGGGGAGAACTAGGCAAGTCACTAATACATGCATCGAGCAGCTACTGAGGGAATGCTTCTGCACAATTCCTGGGTTGAGTTGTTCTGGCTGCCTCTCATGCTTTGCACAGTTTCCCAGCTGAAGGCAGGCTTCCATCTAGCTTTGCGCAATTCTGGAGTCGAAGCTCCCTGTTGGCTTGAACTATACATTTCCTAAGAGCAAGGTTGGTTTCCCTCTAGGATTGCGTAGATCATCAAGGCAATGCTAGAACCGAATTGCAACCAAGTTAAGAGGTCAGCTTGTGGTTAGACAACAAAGAAAGTAAGAAAACAAAAGCTGTAAAGAAAAATATAAAACTCAATGAAAGCACAAGTACCTGGGTCAGTGTAAGATAAGCCGCTGGGAATTTAGTAGGGAGTCTCCAAAGCGAAGCTTAAGAAAAATTTTGGAGGGTGGTTGTAGCCACTACAACAGGCTGATAATGAGATGTTGGTAAGATCCCAATAAAGGCAAGCCAATATCAATGCGTTCATCCTACAAAGTCTCTCAGACTGGTAGAGGCAAAGGAAATCTGAGAAGGGGGCGGGTCATAGAGACAGGAAAAGCCTATAGAAAATAGAAGAAAACACCAATGGAGAAGATGGTGGTAGGTCCAAAACAAGGCATAGGCAAGGAAGTGAGGACACTGTGCTAGGAGGTCAAACTTTGAGCACTCCAAGAGGAGGAACCAACAAGCAGGTGAGGTGTTCAAGCAAACCTTCCTGGAGGCATCACCATTCTTGCCATCGCCATCACTCAGTAAGCAAAGAAAAGGAGCATATGCTTGAAGACTTTAAGAAGGAAAAACCACATACATTTGATGGGGACATGAAGAAGGCAAAGGATGCAGAAGCGTGGTTTCTAGTGTTGAAGAATGCAACTAGTTTCGTTCTTCATAATTATATTTGAAATTTATTTATCAAAAAAAAGAAAAATAAATTTTATTATTAAATAAATTGGCTTGTTAAAGCATGGGTTTCATCCTTGGGTCAGATGTTTTTAGGTCAAAGTCTACATTGGATACTTTTAGGGTTTATGTTAAGTGTCCTTTCTCATGTCATAATGTAAAGAACCCTTCTTGGGAATTATTTGTAAAGAAAGAAAAGTATTTTAATGTAAATTAGGTCAATTAGGCCTCCTCCACCAAGTCAGCCTCAAGGAAGGGCAAGTCAACCTCATAAAAAGAATTTGATCACCTAAGTTGACTATATATAAGCAACAACTTGACTCATTTGGAGGACATCTCACACAAGTTCGAATTGAAGTAGTTGGGAAGTAGAAAAGGTGTGAATTTCAAGAAGGAATTTGGAATCAAATTTTTTGGGTTTATCTCTCTCTCTCATGTGCAATGAAATTATGAAGATGCATCAAGGTCGAAGTTGTGAAGATGCTACATCAAGGTCAAAGTTGTGAAGTTTCTGCATCAAGGTAAAAGTTGTGAAGATCATGTATCAAGGTAGAAGTTGTGAAGCTGCATCAAGGTCGACATTGTAAAGTTGCTAGGTTGAAGCTATTGAAATTTCTAGATCGAAACTGCAGCCTTGAGTTACGCCGAAGTTCTATAGCTAAGAAGCTAAAATTTCTGGATTGTTGCTAGGTTGAAGATGCTGGATAATAAGAGACTACTAAATCATCTTGGAAGGCTTACTTGGTGGAGGAGGAAGGTCTTTTGTTCTAGAGCCTTGTTCTATCTCTTTTGAATTACTAAAGAAAGAGTTCTTGATTGGGATTTCCCCTATATAGGGATTTTTCCATGGTTGTACACCTACATCTAGTGTCCTTGATCTTCATGTTTTGGTTTTGGTAATTGCATCATGAAATAAGATAAAAATAATAACATAATAATGATAATAATAACTCAAGGAAATCACAATTAGTTATCAATAAAATAAAATCTTTTTGCCTTTCTGATTTTCTAACATGGTATCAGAGATAAGGTGAACAAGAAGGAAAAAGGCGAGTCAAAGATCTATTAAGGAAAATGAGATCAAAGAAATGCCATTAAGGAAAAGGATCATAGAAAGAGACAAGCCAACTACCTACAGGAACTATGAAAAACTCAATGAAGGGAGAAAACAAACTAGAACGAGCCTCCAACTATAGGGCTTGGAAAAATAGGATAGACCTCATTCTTGAAAAGAACAAAGTTCTGGATCTTGTTAAAGGAAATGTCAAGAAGCCTACTGATGAATCAAGTGATGCAGAGACAGAAAAGTTTAGGTAAATCAAAATTATGGCTATTAACCTAATAGTGGATGGAGTTAAGTATAACCTAATTCCATACATATCCAACATAAATTTCTCTCAAGAAATTTATGAGGCTCCCTCCAATTTATTCACAATCAAGAACACTGGTAAAAGAACAAGCCTCATGAATGAACTAAGAACTATTAATATGAAAAATGATGATATTGTTTCATCATGTTTTATAAGGATATCTAGAATCAGAGATGAACTCCAAGAAATAGATGATTTTTTCCCAGAAAAGGAGCTCGTAATTACTACCCTTCTACGATTACCAAAATCTTGGAGTTCCTTTGCATCAAGAATTAACAATTGGAAAGATACTCCAACATTTGAATAAATGTGGAATGCATGTAGTAAAGAAGAAGTTATAATATCATTAGTAAACAAAAAGGAGGAGGAAGAAGAAGACATCTCAAATGCCTATTCTTCTCATCACAAGAAAAAGGGAACCTTCAAGAAGTACAAATGAGAAAAGAAGAACGTAGACCTATAAAATACCAAATGTCACTAGAAAAGTTATTGTCCACAAAGTCCAAGGAATAAGAAGAGAGATAGGAATCAAGAAAATATTGTCGATTAAGCTCCGCCAAATAAGAATAAGATGGAAGAATCCAAAGTTAAAGACTTATTTCTTAAGACTCTTAGGGACTCTATCCCTTACATATCCTTCTATTCTAAGTTTTGAATTGTTTTCATTTATGTTTTGATTTCTAGAACTTGTAGGTATAATATTTCTTGTTAGAACAATTTTTATTTTTAGTTGTAGGTTTCCCTCAAGATTGGATTAAGAGGGAACCTCCACCAATGTACCAAAATATAAGTGTTTTGTTCTTTGTTTCATCGTTTCATGTTTCGTTTCTCACATCAAGATTTGTTTGAATTATATGCCAATAACCTTTTATATTTTTTGTGTTAAGGAAGCTTGTTGAATACTCAAGGGTTGTGGAGGAGACTTCAAAGGATAGACTTGAAGCATGGAAGAAGTTTTTCTCTTCAATAATTGATATCATACAAAGTGTTTTAAGGAACAACTCAAGGTATGTCTTAAACTATAATATTTTTTATAAAGTTCTCTTCACGCAAAAGGTACAGTCATTCTTTCTTTTAAAATTTTCTTTACATTACTAACATCATTATGTCTAAGATTTTGAATCACAGAGACTCTTATTAGGGTGCTTAATCATTAGATTGAATATACCACCATTATATTATCATTCTTGTCGATTAAAAAATAGTCACCATAAAACCCTAACCTAAGGGTATGTCGATGCTAATGTGGAAACCCTAGTCTACTTAGGGTTGTTGATGAAATATAGAATTCTTATTCTTTTGATGTTTTTGTATTGTTATGATAAAACCCCTAGTCCTTTAGGGTTTGTTATCAAAATTTATGTATTGAATCCCTAGATCTTCAGGGTTTGATGAATTAGGGTTTATGAATAAAACCCTTATAACATCTATAGTGAGATCCTAGGAATGAAGCCCTAGGTGTATGTTCATATCTTTGATTGAAACCCTGGCCTGGTAAAAATTGTTGTATGTCTAACTTTAATGTATTGATATTTGTGTCTTGGGTTCACCTAGTAGATATTGTTGTATGCTTATGCATGATTATGAAATCCTAGATGTATATATGTTAACCTAATTATTAATGCTCATCATTTGTAAAGTTTAGGGTTTGTGACAAAGCCCTAGTAGAAGTTTGATATTCTAGGATATGGTGATATTGTTTCCAATATGACGATTAAATATAGGATTTGCAAAAAACTTAGGTAGAGTATAAAATGCATAATAGAATTGTTATTTGATTGAATTGTTGATATTTAAGGATTTATGTCTCTAATATGGAATCTAGGGTTTGTAATGGATCATAGTAGAATTGGTCATATATCTCTCAAAATAATATTGAGGCCCTAGATAGAATGAGACTGATTTCTTGATTAAAGTTGCTTTATGTTGTAGTCTAGGGTTTGTAACAAATCCCTAACAAGAAGTTGGAGTTTAGAAGTATGTGTCTCTTGCTGATTATGAACCTAAATAAGTTTAGGTATTTGATGTATAAATTCTAATGCTTCCATTATTGTATTGACATGATTCTAATATAGTTAACTTCATGCTTTTGTATTTGGTTGTACTTGTTGTTTAAGTTTTGCAGGTACGTAATATTGAAGATGTTGGAGATATTTGTAAGTAATGTTGACTTGATAATATTGGTAAACATGATGAAGAATGAACATGATCAATATGACCTTGATGGTGTAAAAAGGAATGGAGCCATAATAGGTTCTCTGATGTTGATCTACCAAAATTAAGATGGAGGGCATATTATGATAGTCATGATACTTGAAGAAGAAATTGAAGAATGAATGTAATTACTACAATGTATTAAGGATGTCTTGGTGTTGTTGAAATGAAAGAATAAAAAATTTAAACTAGTTGCATATGAAGAACATGATATAAGTGGCATTAGGATGATTGAAGACGACGAAGGTTTGTGTTTACTTGTACGTATATCTGAAATTTTATTACTAATTTAGGTTTGTGCTTGATTCTCCATAAATGGGTTGAACACTCTAGGAGCATTCTTGGACAAATGGATATATCTATTTTATTAGGGAGATATGAAGCATCTAATGGCAGATGCTTGGGAGGACATCTAGTCATCCTATGTGTGTTTGATGTCCAGATCTCGAAGAGGGAGGGTGGAATTTGTATTAAAGCTCTAAACTTTGATACACGCCTATATCCCTAGGTTGATGGTTAGTCAGTAAGCCTGATGTTACCTAGACTAGCTGAAAGCTTTAGTCCATCTTAGTCTCACCCAGATAGATTACCCTAGTCATGAATCTAGTCTGTAGCATTGGGTGTGCTGAACTCTTCGTAGTTCATTTTGGAGATCTTCCATGTACCTATATAGATATAGGTAATTATGAATACCCAACTAATTAAGAGGGAGTGTTGAAGAATGTAACTAGTGTCAGTCTTCATAATTATATTTGAAATGTATTTGTCAAAAGAAATAAAAGTAAATTTTATTATTAAAAAAATTGGCTTATTAAAGCATAGATTTCATGCTTGGGTTAATTTTTTTTAGGTCAAAGTCTCCATTGAAGACTTCTAGGGTTTATGTTAAGTGCCCTTGCCTATGTCCCAATGTAAAGAACCCTTCTTGGGAATTATTTGTCAAGAAAGAAAGTTATTTTAATGTAAATTCGGTCAATTAGGCCTCCTCCACCAAGTTGGCCTCAAGGAAGGACAAGTCGACCTCATTAAAATAATTTCATCACCTAAGATGACTATATACAAGTAGAAAATTGACTCATTTGGATGAAATCTCACACAAGTTCAAATTGAAGTAGATGGGGAACCAAAAAGGTGAGAATTTCAAGAAGGAAGCTGGAATCAAAGTTTTTGGGTCTCTCTCTCATGTGCAACGAAATTCTGAAGTTGCATCAAGGTCAAAGTTGTGAAGCTAATGGATCAAGGTCGAATCTGTGAAGATGATGCATCAAGGTAGAAGTTGTGAAGCTGCATCAAGGTCAAATTTGTAAAGTTGTTAGGCTGAGGCTATTGAAATTGCCAAATCGAAACTGTAGTCCTAAAGTTGGGTCGAAGTTTTGTTGCTAAGAAGATGAAATTTCTGGATTGTTGTTGAGTTGAAGCTGCTGGATAAGAAGAGACTATTAAATCATCTTGGAAGACTAACTTGGTGGACGAGGAAGGTCTATTGTTCTAGGGTAATGGTATATCTCATATGAATTACTAAAGGAAGACTTATTGACTGGGTTTTCCCCTATATAGGGGTTTTTCCCTGGTTGTGCACCTACATCTCGTGTCCTTGATCCTCCTGTTTTGGTTTTGGTAATTGCTTGATGAACTAAGATAAAAAGAAGAACATAAGAAATATAATAATACTCAAGGAAGTCACAAGTAATTATCAATAAAATAAAATATTTTTGCCTTTCTGATTTTCTAATAGCTAGGAATGAAGAATTTGTTTAGAATACATGACTATTCTGAGAATATGAAGGCTAGAGTTTCCTCGTATAGTTTAACAAGGAAATTCAACATATGGTGGGAAGACTTGAAGAATGTTAGATCTATCACTAAAAAGGAGTTGACTTGGGAGGAGTTTGAGAAGCTCTTCAAAGAAAAATACTTGTCTGAAAGATACCATGATAAGAAAGCAAAAGGGTTTTATGAACTCAAAATGGGTCGTTTAACCTGTGATGAGTATGTCACAATTTTTTGGAACTATTGAGGTATGTAACATATCAAGGATGATAAAGCCAAGATTCATAAGTTCATCAGCCAGCTTCCTATGGCATTCAAAGATAAAATCGAATTGTTGGAACCCCAGTATTATTTGTAAAGAAGAAATATGGAACCCTTCGATTGTTCATTTATTATAGACAACTGAATATGGTAAGAATAAAGAACAGGTACCCATTACCATGGATTAGTGATCTCTTTAACCAGTTAAGAGGAGGATCAGTTTTCTCCAAAATTGACTTGAGGTCAGGCTACCATCATGTGAGAATCAAGGAGGAAGATATCCATAAAACTAATTTCATAATAAGGTATGGGCACTATGAATTCATAGTGGTACCTTTTGGGCTTACCAATGCCCCTGCCACATTCATGTGCCTAATAAAAGGAGTACTACATCCTTACTTGGACAAGTTTTTCATAATGTTTGTTGATGACATACTAGTTTATTAAAATAACAAAAGAAGAACATGAATGAGAGAACTTAAGCTCGACACAAAGCTCAGGAAGTGTGACTTCTTCTAGTCATAGATATATTACCTAGGGCATAATGTCTCTAAGGAAGGCGTATCAGTCAACCCTGAAAATATGAAATCCATAAGGGAGTGGCCAACTCCAAAGAATGTGGATGAGGTTAGATCATTTATGGGACTAGAGAGATACTACAGGAGATTTATTCGAAATTTCTCTAAAATCAGTCATCCCATTACAACTTTGTAGAAAAAAGGGAAAATATTTGAGTGGAATGCAAAATGTGTAGAAAGCTTTGAGCATTTAAAACAATTTCTCACCAATGCACTAGTGCTGAGAATCACAGATCCTAACAAGGATTTCATGGTGTGTACAAATGCATGCAAAGAGGGACTCGATGGAGCCTTAATGAAGGAAGGGAAAGTAGTGTGCTATGAGTCCAGAAAGTTGAATAAGCATGAAGAAAATTATGTGACACGTGATTTAGAATTGGTTGTTATAGTTCATGCTTTAAAAATGTGGAGGCACTGCCTCCTGGTAATAAGTTCATGCTCATGTTATACCATAGTGGACTCAAATATTTGTTTGGAAAGCAAAAGTTGAATGCTGAAAAAGAAAGATGGTTGGCCGCACCTAGTGAGTTTGACTTTGAGATTAAGTACATAAAAGGTAAGGAAAACAAGGTTGTTTTTGCCTTGAGCAGAAGAATCCAAGTAGATCACTTGGAAGATGTAAGTTTTTGTGCAACAAATATGGAAGAAAGAATCAAAAGTGCTAGACAACAGGATGATAAATACCAACAAATGAAAGAAATGCTACTGGAAAGTGATGAGGATGGAGGTTATCATCTTACCGACGACAACTTAGTGAGGTTCAAAGGAAGAATTTATGTGCCTAATAGTGATGAAATAAAAATGCTAATAATGAAATAATTCCATGTTAAGCCTTACTTAGGCCACCCAGGGTATCAAAATACCCTCACAACCATTAAAAAGTACAATCACTGGCCAAATATAAAGAAAGCAGTGCTAGATATTGTGGGAAGATGCATAGAATGCCAGCAACTAAAGGTTGAATGCAAACATCTGTCAGGATTGTTATAGCCTATCCCTATTCCAGAATGGATGTGGGAGGTAGTTTCTATGGATTTAATTACAGTATTTCCCAAAACATCTAAGAAACATGATGCAACCATGGTAGTGGTGGATAAACTTAATAAAGTAGCCCATTTTATGGCAGTAAAAGCCACTAATTCTGCTCATGATGTAGCACAAATCTTCATAAACAAGATTGTGAGGCTACATGCCATTCCCAAGAAGATTGTGTCAGACAAAGATGCTAAATTCACCTCCAAATTTTGGAAGGAATCTTTTGCAGGATTGGGAACAAAATTAGCATTTAGTATAGTCTGCCATCCACAAACAGATGGGAAACCAGAGAGGATAAATCAGATCCTTGAGGACATGTTAAGGATGTATATGATGCATCAACCCAAGAAATGGGAAGAACATCTTCCACTTGTGGAATTTTAATACAATAATGGACACCAAGAGTCCATAATGAAGAGCCCCTTTGAGGTATTGTATGGTAGGAGATGTAATACTCTTATTAGGAATGATCCAGTTAATAGAGTTCATGTAGGACTTGATATGCTCAAGGACATGGAATAAAAAGTTCAAATCCTAAAGCAAAATTTGAAAGTGCCACAGGATAGACAGAAAATTTATGTAGATAAGCATAGGGTGCACAAAGAGTTCCAAGTGGGGGAATATGTTTACCTAAGAATTAAACCCAAGAAAAGTTCCCTAAAAGTGGGGACATGTGCCAAGTTGGCACCACGGTATTATGGGCCATTTAAAATTCTTGAGAGGATTGGACCAATAGCATATAGGTGGACATTACCTCCATCAGTTAGAGTTCATGATTTTTTCCATGTTTCTTTACTTATATGGTATGTGCTAGATTCTAATCATGTGATTGATTGGTATGTGCTATAAGTGAAACCATAGGGAGAGTTCCAACTAGAGCCAATGTGCATTCTAGACCAGAGGTGTCTCATGCTCTAGAATCAGCCATAGTGAAATTCAAGGTGCAGTGGAAGCATTTTGGGCTAGAGGAGGCCACATGGGAGATGTATGATTCCATGAAAGTTAAATATCCTTTCTTGTTTGATGGTTAAAGTGTGTATAATTGTAAATATTGTATAGAGCTATATGTATGAAGATCCTGAAACAATATGTGTCTTACTTTAATTTTGGCATTGTATAAGTGTAAATGAACACTGAGGGTAACGTTCCCTTAAGGGAGAGGGGATTGTGACATCCACCCCTAAGGTTCTCGTATGAGCCACATTGTAATAATGATGTAGTATTATGTAATGTTTGAAATCAAAGAAAAAGGGGACTGAGTCAAAGGGACATGGATTCTAGGGGTGGGGGAGAAGAATTGTTGCTTGAGATGTTATGGTTTCTTGTGCAAAGGAGAAACCTAAATTTGTAGGAAAACCATTGAAGGTTGGTTGGTGCATGAAGTTTATGAGTTGGTTCTTGAAATTAAATGGACTAAGGAAAAGTACTCAAGCCTGTGTTTTCTTGAAAAAACACAACAAGTAAGGAGGACATGACTTTATGAATGGAATTCAAAACAAGAGAGACCCATTTCAACTAGGGGAGATAGTTGATTTGGGAAAGACTGATTCACTATCCTCAAGCAAAGAAGCATAGACATGCTTTGGTAGTAAAGTGAAAATGGATTTGGAATCGAGCCTCCAGCAGAAGCTTGCAACAAGTGGTGTTGAATAGAAGAGAAGAGAAGGGGATCGATTATATATCCCTGGAGGTTGTTGGTTGAGTGCTAGTCTCTGGAGCCCTGTAATAGCTTAGGGTCCCTAGAAGCTGTGGATTGAGATAGGATCCATGGATCCCTATAAAAACTTAGGTCCCTAGAGGTTGTGGCTCGAGACAAAGGTCTTTGGATCCCAGTAACAGCTTGGGTCCCTGAACGTTGTCTGTTGGGATGAAATCTCTGGAGCCCTGTAACAGATTGGGTCCCTTGGAGGCTATGGGTTGAGATAATTACTCTAGAGCCCTAAAATATATTGGGAAGAGATCATCCTAAAGCAGAAGTAGACCAAGACATGAGAAAAGATAGTTGGATATTACCTTGTTGGTATAGTGGATTCTAGACTCCCTAGAAGGGACTGAATTACTATGAGTGCACTTGTGTGTGAGGTGGGGCACCTCTGGGGTACTGCCTAAATCAAGCAATAGTATTATGTTTTTCTTCTTGATATATCCTACAATATTGAGAGTTTGAGGGGTGGTAATTATTGCTAATGCATTACAAGATATGGTTGGATTCGTTTCTTCTTTCTATGGGATTGTTTCCTAGTGTAGATCCTCCTATTTGATGTTTCTTGTTCATTTTCTTCCTCCTCTTCATAATCTATGTAGAATAATTTATTCTCAACACACTTATGACCTTTAGTGTATTTTCTATCACAACTGTAACAAAGCCTTTTTTCTCTTTTTTTCTCCAATTGTTGTGGTGTCAACCTTTTAGGTTGTGGAAGGCTAAGAGCAACAACACTTCCATCTTGATAGTTGTGAGTGGTAGACTTCCTTGTTGTCATAATTTTTCTTTCAACTTTTCTTACCACCCTGAATACCTTCTCCAGTGAATCAGGTTCCCAAAGGCGACCTCATGTTGGATGTTATCCTTCAAAGTCCCTATAAATACATCAATACTATGCTTCTCTAGAATATCAATTACCCTAATATTCAATTTTTGGAATTCCTCAAAATGCTCCGCCATTGAACCCTTTTGTTTGAGATTTATCAATTGGCTAAAGAAGGTGTTTCTGTTTGTATCCTCATAATTTGTTATCATTTCCTCCATAAAAATTGACCAAGTGACAAGTGGTTTATGAGAACAAAGCCATCAACACCATATAAATTGATTGGATTCTAAATATAAAGATGAAATGCATACCTTTTGTGTGTGTTGCACATCATGTAGATAAAAATATTGCTCCATTTGTAGTATCCATGTTACCATATCATTGCCATCAAACTTCCTCAAATCTATCTTTGGAATGTGGTGGTTCTTAAGCCCCACATTGGAGTCTCTAAAATCATAATTCATATTCCTTTTGTCCTGATCATCATTTCATGGATTACCTTGTCACTATCGGGAAGCCTTTCTTGCAACAACTTTATCAAACCTTCCTTCAAACCTTCCATGTCTACTTTCAAAACATCCATATTAGCTTCCATGCCATCCTTCAAACCTTCCATGTCTTCTTTTAAACTATCCACGTTAGCTTTGGTTTCTCCTTGTGAGAGTGAAATTTGTTGCACTTGGTCTCGTAAATTTGATATATCATGCTCCAATTCTTCCTCTTCACGCGTCATAGTAGAGATTTCTGAGGGTTTAATGGACATAGATTTTTTTTTTCGAGGCATTTTAGAACCAAATATTGATATCTATGCTTCAATATTCCCTTTGAATCACTTCAAACTAATTTTTCAAATTTAAAAAATACACACTTTGTTCTTGCTTTTTTGGAGCTCGATATTGCAATTATTGTATCTCTATAATTTTGGATTTTCAAGGTCTAAAATTTGGTCCCATGCTATCTCTCTAAATATTATTTCCAATTCCATAAGTCAAACCAATATTGGATTATTCATATAGATTTATGCCAAATATCCCACAATGGCCTGACTATGGACTGGTTCAGTATAATGAAGTTGTACGGGATTCCACGTGTCACTGTTTCAACATTTTCCCTAGGTCACCTATTTGAGATGGAATTCTGGAGCTTGCAAAAACCCTAATTTCCTCAAATCATATCTCAAAAAATATTGTGAAACAAGATTTGAAATTTGTACACGAAATTTACCAAGATTTCAAATCCACATGGTCGAAATTTCAGCTTCTAAATGCGTTTAGAAAAAAAATTATAGCGAAAATTCCAAGATGTCAAGTTTGAAGAAGCGAAACCCTGGGATCCAAAGCTCTGATACCAAATGTTATGCAACCAGCTCACAAAATAGAGAAAATATAAATCAACAACTTGAGAAATAGCCTCTCAGAGAGGAAAACCCACTTTACATTAAATAAATGAATAATTCTTTGATGATACAAATGATAAGACCCCCTTGGTAAATATGGGGGTCTAAAGGATCACAATATGATCAGAGCCTACATAGCAATAATAATGTAAGGGCACAACAATAAAAATAGTGAGCTTCTATACTGAACAACAATAACAACATGGGGGATACATGGAAAAAATAATAACAATAGGGGGCTACACTAACAATAACAATAAGAGGAATACAATAGTATTATAGGGACCTAATAGAAAGTTGATGTTTCACGTAAACAATAAAAAAATTCAATTCTATTATTTCTATTGGACAACTAAGAAGCCCCTCAATTTGATTACTCTAAATTTATAGGTTACTGTTTTGCATCCCATACCAATAGATCATGGGTGTAGGCATGGAACCTGAGCTTCAACCTTGAAGCTTCAGGTTTCACTATTGAGGATTTAGGCTTAAGTGTGTTAATTGCAAGATTGAATGATGTGAGTGAAGATAGAGATGGTATTCTTCTAACACATCCAAATACAGATTGTGGAGAATCTATGATTATCTTGGAGTCTCATGTTAGGGTATGAGTATTGTGGCCTAAGTGTGCAAAATGCATTATTGAATGATGTGAATGGACATAGATATGAGATTATTCTAACACATCCAAAGCCAAATTGTGGGGAATCTATCCTTATCTTGGAGTCTCAATTACTAGCAATATCATAAATGATGTGAAAATTTAAAATGGTCAATATTTCATCATTTAATAATAAAATTACAATTATCGGTTTTGGCAGCACCAATCAAATGCAAGGAAATTACCTATAGATTCAAAGATTTTCTATGGAGAGGAGCAAACAAAGCCAAGAAATGGTCATTGGTAGCATGGGAAAAGTTATGCATCCCTAAGTTGGCAAGCGTGCTTGGGTTGAGAGATCCATAGATGTTGGACAAAGTGCTGGGAGAAAAGTTATGGTGTTGTTGGCTTCAATGGGGCAAGGAATTATGGAAGAAAATATGGGACATAAAGTGCATCATTGCCTCCTCCCAAATTGAAAAAGTAAGAATGATTGTCTTTTCTACAGGCTCCTCCATCTAGATCTGGCACAAGTCAACAAAGGTCTAGTACAAGATCATGGATTTTGGGAAATAAGGAAAAGAGGCATAACCCTATTATTGTATGATGCCTGGAAGCAACTTACTAGATTGAGAGAAAGAGAAGACTTTAGGGAGTTGAGAACCTTTGCTATGGAGATTTCGGGTAGGAAGGTAGCATGTTTCTGGAAAACAAATCAGAACTCCTTCTAGAGAGAATGGAAATCAAAAGAGGACTAGAGAGATCATCAAGACACGTACCCTTGGGATAGTCTGAGCCAAGAATTGCAAGAATGTAAAATTGTTATCACTCAAGATCCTGATAAGTTATGTTGGGGCTACCAAATGAAATGAATGCTTACACTTAAGGAAGCATATTATTTTTTGGAAGGGCACCAAAAATAACCAAGATGACTCTTATGCTGAAGAATCTAGACCAACAAATTATGGCCTAAATTTTCTCATTTCCTCTAGTTGATAGGGAGAAGAAAGTTGTTCACATGGATCATATTAGAAAGAAAGGGTTTCAAGGACCATAATTTTGTCATCTATGTGGAAACCAGGAGGAGAACATGGAACACCTTCTGAACACATGTCCATATGCTAAAGATAAGTTTTTGGCCGCAATGATCACAATCATACTGACCTGATCGCATCATTTGAGAAATGGAGGTATAACTTGATCAAAAATCTAGTAATAAATAGAGCATGGACATGAGTAGGAGGTTTCACAATATGGGCACTGTGGAAGGAGCATAACATGATAATATTCAAGAATAAGAAGAAGTTTATCGATAACACTTGGGAGACAATAAAGCATAATATTAAAGAGACGATTCTAAAAAAGAATTGGTTCTTAGATGATTGGAAGGCATATCATTTGGAAGTTGAAATCCTAAGCAAACCAGAGATCACCCAAATGATTTTATCCCACTTGAGTACCAAGAGTTTGGAAACAAGAAGCACCTCCCCTATTGAGCTTTTACACCACCCCCCCCCCCCCCCCAATCAAGTTTTATTAAGATGAATTTCGACAAGGCTTCTAAAGGAAACCCAAGGATTGTAGGATTTGGAGGCATTTTTAGGGACTAAAACAAGAACAATTTAAGGGTGTTCTTCTAGAGCTGTGGATCCACTAGTAACTATGTAGCAAATTTTCTAGCCCTAGAAAGAGGGCCACAGATAACTATTGTAGAGGGGTATTACAAATTACAAATTATAAATTGATGGAGACTCTAAGTTGGTGATGTTGATAGTTCAGAGAATTATCCGTGGAGTACCCTCTTCAAATTTGGCCAAAATTTCACGTTTGGAATTCATAATCACCTGCATTAGAAAGCTAATTCTCCACATGAATTACATAGTTGTCTCCCACTCAAGGATAATTGGAAATAAGGAGGAAAATTTCTTGGCCAATTTGGGATGCTACGCCAAAGACCTCTTCCTTAATGAGAGGTGGACTTTAGTAGATCAAGTTAGCTAGACCAAGTTGCTTCAATCTATTTTGGATAACGATAGAGACTCCCTAATGGGGGTGGGATTAGAAAATGAGGCGGATCTCAAGGCGTGAGATCGCCACTCTACTGAAGAGGGGAATTAATGGTTTAGGGGACGTGGCTTTCCCTCTACATGCACAAGCATGCGAGGATTCTAGATGGATTTTAAAAGACAACATGGGGAGAAGGTGGGCTCCATGAGGTTTACAGAGGGTGAGGAAGTTTTGCACTTGAATAGGGGGGAGGCGTCAAAATCCCCACTTCAAGCAACTAAGTCTAACTCTAGTTTCAATTCTGTACAACTCTGTTTGGGTTTTATTATCTGGTTTGTGAGGTTGATAACAAAGAGGTGAAGCGGTTAATCTACGATGGTGAATTTTCATCTAGCTACATAGGCTCATGAGTGGTGATGGAGCGTCGAGGTTGGGTGAAGTTGCAGAGGTGGTTGGAAAGTGAATATGACAGGAGGATGTTGTCTCTCCTAGCTATTATCACTCAGATTTTCCTTGAAGTTGTTAGAAGAAGGAAAGGGGTTTGAGGTAACCACAAACCAATCTTTTAAGTACAAAATCTAGCCAATTTGTACTTAGAGAAGGCTCTCTCTTTATGATTTAGCTTTGTTTATGGGATATTAGGCTAGTTATGAAAGCTTGGGGGGTTTCGATTTTGTTTGGTGGTCGAATTCAGGAGTGGATGGATAGAACAAGGTATTTCAGGCCATTGGGCCATGGAGTCAACTGAAGATGGCTTAACTGGATCAGGTTGATTTGACAAAGGGGATTTTCACAAGGCAAGATAGCTAAACAAAAGGCAAATTATAGCTTAAAGGGGTGAAATGGTCTTGAAAAGGGAGGAAGGGCAATTAAGAATCCTTCAACAAAGTTCAAGATGTGGGAAAGTGGATGCTCATTAACAAAAAGAAATTAAGAATTCTTTGTTAAATGATCACAGTGATAAACTATGAAAGCATGGGGAAATTAAGAATTCCCTACCCATAATAACTTGGAACAAAACATTAAGAAAATAAATGATTTTAAAGACAGAATGCAGTAAAGCTCTTTCTGAAATATAATTTTTCATTTATCATTCAGATATGAAACACATATGAATATTTATTAAACCAGAAAAACTATAAAAACACAAGATATAGAATACTTATTTGTTTCTCGTTTGACACAGGTATCCTGTAAAAGTCCTTTTCTTTATTACTTTGTCTAGCCAGCCATACAATAGTTGTTCAACATCACTTCTATTCTAAAATAAAGTGTCTACAGAAATGTCTAAGAATCCACACCCTCAGTACTCTGAATATCGAAGTACTTATACAAAATTTACATCAAAATATCTCCTAACTAAGAGAGATATATTCTAGGAAAACTAAATATCTTTTACATGAATGTAAGGACAGATGGTCTTGAAAGTAGAAACTGAATGTGAACTGCTTGTTGTTGTCCCTGTTTTTATTGAAGGAGCTGGAGGCAGGTCCTATGAATATGCATCTTGCTGTCTTGCTCGTAATTTTGTGTTGGATGATTGATTTTATCTTTTCACTGATACTCTTTACCTATTTTACCATCATTCATCTTTTTTACCAAAATTGACTATGGTAAATACTTCAATTTACTTCACTTTTTACCATGGTAAATCATAAGATGTCTCTCATGTTGGCCCACCACTCATCTTTTGGTATTCTTGTCTTTGTCAATTTTTTGTCGATTTCATCTACTTCTGTACATTTTACAAAATTTGGTTGCACTGGAAATAAGTTCTTCACTTCATGCTCACTGTAAAAAAGGTTCTCCAAACTATCATAGAGAACTCTCCCTATGGGCAATGCCTTGGTTGCAGATGAACTACCCTAACTATTAGCTTGTTGATATAATTTGTTGACATAATCATCCTGAAACATTAGCTTGTCATTGATGACCAAAGGACTTGGAAGTCCTTTACTTTGTAAGATGCCAAATTTCTCCATAGATTCATCTATGTCTTCCTGCATATTTTGACATTTACGTTCCAGGCCTTGCATTAGACTCCTTTTGGTCAATACTTTCTTTGTGTTGAGGATGGTAGCAGTCCTATCCTCAATGTTTAAATGTTCCAACTGATGCCTGTTTCTACTATTTAGGAAGTTTATTTAATTTGATAGCTTCTTTAGGCTTCCTTCCTAGTTCTTCCTTTGTTTTTTCAATCTCTTGAAGAGCAACTTTCACTAAGTCAATTTCTTCAAAAATGATTTGAATTGATGACCAAATATCATTGCTTGAATTAATGATATTGGTCCATAATATCTTTTTGATATCAATCAAAGGCTTTTCAAATGTAAGATATTTTTCCAGTGTTTTAATCTGTTGAGTCAAGCCTTTGTTTTTTCTCATCTCTTCGGCAAAATTGAATTTTGGCAAATCATACTTTTGCTATAAAGTAATGAATTTCTCTTTTACCTTTTGCAGTTCAATGACTTGGAGATTCATTTCCTCCATGGACTTGATCAATTCTTCTATGCTCTGATTTTAGGTTCCTACCTATGGTGTACCTGTACCTGTTACTTTTATAGTTACAGCTATTGCCAAAGGGACATTTGGTGCTAAAGCAGTTGCCAATGTAGAAGGGACTGCTGTAGAAACCACTGACACTACATTTTGAGGCTGTGTGGTCGACTCACTCTACCTACTTGAGGCTGTTTTCTCCAATTCTTGCTCTATCTCTTTTAGTTGCTCATTTAGCTTAAGGACCAAGTCCATAAGCTCTTCTTCATTTTTATTTTCAATCACTTCAGCAGTCTATGGGTGAATGAGTGGTGGCAATTTCAACTGCTTTCTCAGTGCAGATATATCTTCATTCTTTTTCTTTATTAGGCCCTCTACAGCCTTGATATCCTTTGGGTTATGGCCCAACTCAATAATCAAATACTCCAATGATTTTATTTTTTTGTCCTTTGCCTATGAGGAGGCCTTTTCTAGTTGTAATTGGACAGTAGTGTTGTTCAGTGAATTTTGCAACCTATGTGCCATCATTGCCTCGCTTGCCAGTGTGGAGTAAACCATATCCCCTGTTTGCTTATGCAATTCTATCTGATCTATGGGGTGGATATCTTTAGCTAAGACCTCAAAATCAGTCTTGAGGTAGTCTGCAAATGACTTGGGTTGCTATAATGTGGGCTTTAGATAGCTCATTTGCATTTTGCCTTCTTTGATGTCATAATCCGACATCAATCTGGTTTGACTTGTGGGGGCCATTTTTCAAGTATTGAGTATAGGCTTGGGCCTTCAACTGTTCATTCTTGGCCTTTATCTCCTTGAATTTTCCTTTTATGTCTATGATCTTCTCAGATGAAGATCTAAAAGATGAAACTTCAGCACTCTGCTATCTTTTAAGCTCTTGTCTTTGTGAAGTGGAAGGTGTCCCACCTATTGGGAATTTATGTAGACTGTCTCCACCTTCTTTCCTCAAACTCCCTGTTGTTTCCTCAAAGAATTCTTTCTCTGAATATGGATTTATCATGTGCCTCTTAGCACCAGGCTGGTCTGAAGGACCACTGGCAGGGGTAGCTACTTCCTTGCCTCTTTTCAAGCTCTTTTCCTCATTCAGAGGAGTTTTCAAAATGGGGGGTTTCCCATATTAACCTGAGCTGGATGAGGCTATGTTGGAGCTTGTTCTTCGGAGATTTCAGGCTGCTCTAACATCTCTGGTTGTTCTGATGCTGGAGTACTTGTTCCCCGGTCTTGTCCCTGTGGTGATTCCGTTGAGGGTGCACTATTTTCTTGTGTGTGTCTTTCAGAAGTCTCTATTGTAGAGGCACTAGGCTCTGGTGTTGGCCTTTGAGAATATTCAACTGGTACCTATTCACAAGAGTCTAGGTCAAGTCTCTTTTTTAAGTCTTTCATCACATTCTCTATCTCAACTTGATCACTATCCATTTCAACTAGAATTTCTTCTCTCCATTCATCCATATTTGCATACTGCTCTGTTTTAGGGATTCTGTGATGGATATATGGTGACAGCTTGTGTTTCATTCTCCTATCACAAATGAAACTTGTGGATCATATCTCCAAGCAAAGCTTTTCTTTAGTCTCATTTTTTCTAGGATTTCTTCTGCTCTTTTCCCTGCTTCTCTATTGTTGCATACAAATGGGCCTAAGAGATCTTTAATACTCAATTGTGCTTTCTTCTTTGCCTTGGTGAAATGAGTTTGATCAGAGTTTAACATTTGCCTATAATATTCCAGGGCAAACAATCTCATAGGAATATACTTAGGCAGTTTGAATGGATGGAGTTCACAACCATAGATATGAATTTCAGTGTGATTCTAGTACAAGTACCAGTCACCTATCTTGTGTTGTTTTGATAGTTGAAGGATTCTCTTGATTTCATCACCAATCCTAGGAGGAGGACTTCCTATTAGCATGGTGGTCACAAGGTGGACAAACTGGTCAATGAATTCATTGTATGAATAGGGAAAATTATGTGAATAGTGGAAGATGGAAGTCCAAAAAATGACTGATATGGAGTTAACGTTTGTATCAAGTTTGTTTACAGAGAATGGGAACTTGTCAGACTGATAGTAGAGGAAAAGGTGATATATGAATGTAGAATACTTGAATACCTTTTCATTTTCTAGCTTCATGAACTGGTCATGGATTTTCTTAGCAATGAAAGCAGCATAGTTATATTTGACAGCAGGAGGTTGACCAGGGGTAAAAATGGACATTAAAACTAGAGTCAATTCATCCACATATTCACTAGTATTGAAACCCATGACTGCAGCTATCATATTGACTATATTTTTGCCTCTCTTTGTGATGAAAGATGCCACATAGGGAGGAGGATCTTTGGGTTGATGTTGTTTATCCATAAAAATTTGGCACGGGCGACTGAGTTCAGACTGGGACATTTTAGATGCTTTCTCTAGTAATTCCCCAAGGGAAATCGGGATGAGGTCTTGGCTAGGCTGAAACTGAAGCATTTCATTGATTGAATCTATAGTAATTGTGAAGAGAACATTTTTATTAGGGGACATTATTGCTCTGAGGGTGTGATTATAATTGGCGTGACATTGATGGATAATGTCAAGGAAAATGTGCAAAGAGGGGAGCATGTACTTTGGGAGATTTGATTCCTAAAGTCCTAGGTATCAGAGCCATTCATGTAATTGTCCCGGCATTGACAAAAGACTTTCAAGGAGCTTTCTTTAGTTTCAAGGTCTTTTATTTGAAAATCTTTATCTGCTAAGGTTAGATAATCCAAATCTCTATGGGGGGTAGTGATAGGATTTATATTGAGGGCCACGAGGGTTTCCATTTCTGGTTCTTCTGGATTTAGATAGGAAAATGGGGTTTTCAAGTAGAGTTGGTGAAAATAGAGGGTTCTAGGAGTCTTCAATTCTAAATTCTGCAACTGAATTATAATGAGTTTTGGGTTTTTCAAAGTAATGATAGAGGAAATCAAGTATTTATAGGGTTTCTAGAAGGAACTGGTAAATATATTTTTTTTAAGTGACGGACAATGGAGAGTAGGTTCACTGTGTGAAAATGGTGGACTGGAGTGGCATCAAACTGCATGTTTCAGGGTGTCTGACGGTTGGAGTACGTGCTGGTCAACTTCAACGTTTAGGTTGCATGCATGTGTTTCAGAATAAGGATGAAAAACTATTTTAACCTTGTTTTTATGCAAATTCAAAGCTTTTGGCAGGATTGTGATATGGACAGGTGGCATCAACGGGGAGATGACTTGAAGTTTTGTCTTTAGTGGGAGGCGATAAGTGGGTTTCATTGCACCGCTAGTGGTGGGTAAGTGGTATTTGGGCGAGACCGCGCGATTCCATACACTACTTACACGTAGCATAGGTACTATTCACAAAACCGCTTACCATCGCATGCTAAAAGCCGACCACAAAGGTCCGCGCGATATGTACGATGACCGTCGGATCTATGAGATCTGATCGGACGGTCATCGGGGAGCTGAAGTGACTAGCATAAATGGAGGGCGGACCCGATATTATTTAAAGAGATTAATCGTATCGGGGGCGATTTGATTGGTTATCGAGTTATTAATTAGTGCGAATGACGTAACTAATCCTCGTTAAATGGTGGCAGGGTTGGGTTCTTAATTAACTACAGATTAGTTAATTAATCCTGTTTATTTACTTTATATGGTTATATTTAACCGTTGGATGGAATATGTAATATTTGGGATTTATATAATGATACAGGCACGGGTAGTGTGTTTTCAGGAAATAAATAATAATAATAATTAGTGGTTAATATGACTTTATGGAATGTTAAATGCATGCTAAGTTTAAAACATTTTCATCATACACATCATTTAAAACTTAGGCTAAGTGAATATGAGGGTTTATATGGAGAGTGTTTTATTTTCCCTAAGTAAAATAGAATTTTACTCAGGAAAAACTTTATTAGGGAAATGAATAACTTATGAAGATGGGTGAATATTGATGAAGGGGCTTAAGCACTTAGACATTATAAATTATTGGGCCGAGGGTCTAGTCCCTCCAAAAGTCAGAGAAATGCTCTTAGCCCCTCTAACTTTGGTAATTACCTTTAGTACTTAGGGAATTAGTGAATATTTTTAGGGGAATGAGTAGAGAAGTTAATTATTTTGACTTTGAACTTTAAAGTGTCTTTCCATGTGATGCATGCCTTTTCCTAGTGATGAAAGTAAAAGATTTAAGCATTTAAACTTATCATTGACCACACATTTATTATGCAACCATCATCTACTTACCCTACCTACTTTACCCTAGCATTTTCACTTCTTTATTAGGGTGCACTTAGACTGGCAAACTCTTTTCAAACTTTCTTTTCTTTTACATAGTGATACCTAGCTAAATATACACTTATTACATCCAATGGCTCTGATTAAACTGTTGAGCTCCTTTTATTCACTCTAGCTATCTATTTATCGGCCAAGATTAAACTGTTTGGTCAGATCTTCATTCTCTATTTCTAAAACATGAAATTAAAAACATGAACTAGTCAAGCTTAAACTATTTGACTATTCATGAATTGTGGCATAGGTGACAAGTTGCACACAATCTTTTATTATACAAAAGTAGAAACGTAGTGACATTTAGACTTGCACACTTTCCTAGTATTTTTCCTTTTCTTTGGGATTCATTTTCTTTCATTTTTTGACCTCTTTTTTATTCTTTTAAACCTTTTATTCTTTTTCTAGGGTATACCCTCTTTACATTTTTTAATTTTTTGATTTTTTTACAAATGTGGAAAACCTTTACAACAAGTAAAGGTATGAACATAAACCAAGTTAATCATGATATATGACACCTATTGTTATAGGGGCATAACAGTGGCTCCATTGGGGATGACTTTTCCTAGTGGAAAGTCAAGAACAATAGATTAGTGGCCTTTGAATGACTATGACTGTGCCCTGCAATCTTCCTCTTGCCTGCTGCTTTATGTATATGTATGACAGTAATACTTCTAAAGCTTAGAGCCTTCTCTTCGGGCTTCAACTCCAAAATCTTACTGTCTAATCAACACTATGACATTACAAAATATATAATATGTACTGTGAAAAACATGGTAACATTAGTAACTAGGATCAAATTAATGCTTCAACATCCGACCATTGGCTTGTCCTTCTTCCACTTCTATACCATCTAATTCTTTAAGAAAATATGCATTATTTCCTCTGAAAGCATAGATGATGTATGGTCATTTCTACAAGAAGTCAAACTTCCCATGTTTCCCCTTGTCCTCCCTTCTTGAATCCCATCTTAACACTTTATCTCCAAGGTAGAAATCTTCTACCTTGGTTCTTCTATCAAATATCTTCTTAAGTTTTTCCCAGCAAGACTTGGGATCTTTGGTACACCTCCTCCCTGGTTTACTGCAAATTGATAGTATGGTTTATCCTTCTTTGAATATCATTAGGTTCCACTTGATCTTCTTGGAGTATTTTCATAACAAGAACCCCTAATGATGAAGGAAAAACAACCTCCATGCGATATACTAACTCATAGGGACTGGTTTCGATGGATTTTTTGGTTTTAAGCATGTCTGCCCACAAAGCACTGATCAATTTTTTGTTCCAAGTTTTCTTATTTTCTTCCAATAGTTTTTTGATGATATTAATTAGGCTCCTATTGGAAGATTTTGTCATTCCACTCCCTTTAGGGTAGTACGTTGTGGAATGGCCCAATGTAATGTGATACTTGTTACAGAAATTAATCATTTTCTTTAACTTGAAGGCTACATCATTATCAGTAATGATTTTAGTGGGACAACCAAATCTGGACAAAATATTAGTCTCTAGGAAACCTATGATCACAGTGTCATTGGCTTGTCTGGAGGGAATGGCCTCTATCCATTTAGTAAAATAATCAGTGGCAGTGAGTATCCATTTGTGTTTGCCAGAAGAGGGTGGATGAATTTCTCCAATGAAGTCAAGACCCCATTGTTGAAAAGGTTTCTCGGTGGAAATTCATTTTAAGGGTAAAAGTAACAATTTTCTTTTGCATTCAAAGATTTGAAATTTATGGCAAGAAGTTACAAATCTCTTCACATCTGCGAACAAGGTTGGCCAATAGAATCCAACTCTTAAGATCTTGTCTATAGTTGATTTCCGATAGAGATGTCCACCACAATCTCCTGCATGAAATTCTTGGAGAGCCTTGTCAGCTTCATCTTTTAAAAAACAATTTAACAAAATTCCTTCATGATTTTTCCAAAACACAGTATTATCTATGATGTAAAACTTTGAAGCTTTCATTTTCAAAAACTTATTCTAGGTTTTGGATAACCCTGGAGGAGCCTGCAGGTTTTGTAAAACATAAATTATATCAGCATACCAAGGTGAGTTTGAAAAGGCTTGGCTGATTTGTGGAGTCACCATCTCCTACTCGTTATCCAGTTCATTTATGTCTAGGGCTTGACAATTAGTTTCTACCATGAGTTTGGCCAATCCCTGGCCTTTTATTAGCTTGGTAGGCTTTATTTCTATATAATACTCTAAGATGGTAGCTATCCATTTTCCTATTTTACCATCAATTCCATCCTGAGTCAGGATGTCTTTGACTACTCCATTAGGAACATAAGCTATTATATGAGAGTATAATATGTAGACTCTAAAATCTTTTATATCTTTTACCAGTGCAAAAGCTTATTTCTCCATTATTCTGTATTTTAATGATGCATCTCTGAGTGCTTTCCTAAAAAATGCTATAGGTTTTTCACATCCCCGATCATCCTTTTGTAATAAAACTGCAGCTATGGTGTGTTCTGATGCAAAAGAAAAAATGATGAAGTCTCTATCAAATTGTGGACTTGTGAGGACTGGTGTTTTTGTCAAGGCCATTTTGATTTCTTCAAATTATTGCTTGGCATCTACTATCCATTTGATACTTGAATCCTTTTTTAGCATGTTATTTAGTAATCTAATGAGTTCAGCTAAGTTCGAAATAAATCGTCTTAAAAAATTTATCTTCCCTAAGAAAGCCTGAAGTTCTTTAATACTTCTTGGATGGGGTATCTTTAAAATAGCTTCGATCCTGGAAGGGTCAATTCGAATGCCATCTTTGGAAATAATGCGAGCTAAAATTTTACCCTCCTCCAGACCGAACAAGGACTTATTTAGATTCAAAGAAATGCCATATTTTCTACATTTTAAAAAGACTTGCCTGAGATGGTCCAATTGTTGTTGATTTGATTTAGAAAAAACAGTTAGATCATTTAGATATATAACAAGAAAATCATGAATTTCTTTGACAAAGGCAATGTCAACTGCTCTTTGGAAGGTTGCTCTTATGTTTTTTAGTCCAAATTGCATTTTGATGTATATGAAAGTACCCCATGGTGTTGTAAACGCAGTTTTCTCTTGGTCATCAGGATGAACCAAGATTTGATTATATCCTGAAAACCCATCTAAAAGTGAAATTCTAGAAGAACCCACTACCCTTTGCAAAATATGATCCATTTTGGGTAAAGGATAGTTATCTTTAAGAGAGACCTTATTTAAATTTCTTAGATCAACACATAACCTTATTTCCCCAATTTTCTTCCTAGTAGGTACCAAGTTAGACACCCACTCTGAAAATCTAATAGGGGCAATAATCCATGCTTCATACATGCATTTGATTTCTTTCTCAATTGATGTTAATAGCACAAGGTTAATTCTTCTAAGTTTTTTTTTAAAGGGCTTTTGATTTTCTTTCAAAGGTATAGTGTGCTGAATGATAGAGGTGTCATATGACTTCAAATCTTCGTAACTCCAGGCAAAGACATCCTGGAATTCTCTCATAAGTTCAACATACTTTAGCTTTTGATCAGGAGGTAAAGATTTTGACAAATTTATCATTTTTGGATTGTCCTGTGTTCCTCAGTTGTATTTTAGGTTTCTTGGGAATGTCATTGGAGTCAAACAAATCTTCTAGAGGAGTCAATCCTTTGGGTAAATGATTGTCCTTTAGGTTGATAAGCTCTATTTCTTCTTCAGTTATTTCATCTAGGTCCATTTGTTTCAGGTTCTGAATTTCTTTTTGTGTGAATTTTGTGGGATGAAGCATATCTATTAAATTTTCTTCTAAAATGTTAATTTCTAGCTCATTTATTTGATTAGAACTAATAATCGTATCAACATCTATGTTAGTGTTAGAAAACTCTTCATATAAAGTTAAAAAATTATTAACCTACTCATCACTATCAAAAACTTGCCAGTTCTTCCGATTATCAGGGATGGTTGGTCTGTGTCTAATCTTAGCAATATACTGATGAATAGGTTGAAAAGGTAATTTACAGGTGCTGGCAAACATGGCGAGACTGTGGGCTTGCATGTTGTGATTTCTAGGGATAGTTGCAAGCTAGGTTTCCAAAAAGGTGTTGAGAATTTCTATGACTGTTCCTCTATAATATCCTAGTCTAGGATCCCTAGTTGAGCAAGTTCCTTTAATCTATTTAATTATTAATTCTGAATCTCCTCTGACAGACACCCTGATTTCTCCTAATCTTTTAACAAGTTTAAGCCCCAACAGGAGAGCCTTATATTCTACCATATTATTGGTGCATCTAAAATTTAATTTGTAGGCATGGCCTTCAGCATGATCATTTTCTAAATTTTACACCCAAACTCTTGCTCCTACCCCTAGTTTGTTGACTGAGCCATCAAATTCTAAATGCCAAAGGATTTCATGCTCATCATTTGTGTCTAGGGTAGTAGGAATTTTTTTAATCGTGGGATCTGGGTTTTCATTTTCATCTGACTTTTCTTGTTATCTAATATTTCTTGAATATGAACACTTCATTTTTTTTTTTCAATTTCTTTTGGTTCTACTGCTACAACCTCTAAAGTATTGGAAAGACTGATTTCTGCATTGTAAAGAATGAATGAATCCATATTAGAGTGTACTGAGTAGATGGGGAAATTTTGGGGTCTTTCCTAACTACTTACTACATATTTCATCAATGTTTCTCTGTATAGTTTCTTTGGTTATCCAAAAACTGATATAGTGGCATATGACATATCCAATTGAAGAGATCCCTGAAGTTTAGCACCCCAAGATCTAAACAATAACATTCCATATTTGGGTGGTATATCTGCTACCACTATGTCCATTAAAATTGTTTTTGCCGATTATTAAACCAATGAAACACACAAGTCTTTTATCAGTCCTAAACATCTCACCTGAATAGAATCAAAAGAAAACAAATCTTTGTATGGTCTAGTGATATATAGGTCTAGCTTTCCATTACAGACTTGGGCATGAGATTATGAGATGCACCAGAGTCAAACATGGCATTGTGAAGAATCTTATCATGTATGTTTAAGCTCACATAGAAGGGGGGAATTCCTCTTTCCAATGGTTTTCCATTCACTTCTGGGCCAAAGATTAATTTAGACTGGTCATCAAAAATATTAATTGGGTCTTTAGTTCCAGTAATTTTCAGTGATCTATTGATTTGAATTCAGCAGGCATCATTTTTAGCTAATTCAGATAATGGGACAGGAATTTTTAGCTTACCTACTTTTGTTTCCAGATTAAAGGGTTTTTCTATTTGGGCCTTTGGATTTCGAACAACAATATTCTCTCTATTTTCTGTGTTTTATATGTTTTTCTCCTTTTCAGGAGAAGAATCATGATTTACTGATTCTCCTAGATCAACCTCTGGGGGTTCTTCCACAGTTCCCTTGGAAGGGAAGTGGAGGGTTGTTTATTGTTTGGTTGATTATCAGAGACATCTTCAATTATGGGGTTAGAAGGATTAGTGTTTGATCTAGAAATAATATGTACATGTTTGATTACTATCTTACCTTTTTTGGGCTGGTTTGGAACCATTTGCTTGTTCGTTTCAGGGACATCAATTCTGCTACTTCTTAGATTGTATTGCTTATGCACCTCAAAGATGGTTGTGTTATATTCTTCTCTAGAGTCGAACAATTACCCTGATTGGGTTTGGAACTGTTTAAGTATGTGGGCCTCTTGAGCATCTTGGGTTAAGAAAACTTCTCCTTCATCATCAAGACCCATCAAATTAATTTTAGTATCTTCTTCTGGGCCTTCAAAGTGGGAAGTTTCTACATATTTCTCCTAGAAAGAGGGTCTAATGTTTTGGTCAAGACCATTCTTTCCAGTGTTCAGGTTTTGATTTTTCCTGAAATTAGGATTTCTCCCTGTATTGGTTTTCTGGCTATCCCAAGGAGATTTCCTTTCAATTGTCTCCACTCCGTCTCCTAGTCTATCCATTCCTTTAATTATGGCATCTAGCTTTTGTTCAAAGGGTGAGCTTTCTTCCTTTAATGGTATCCTCCTTTCACTCCTAGCCTTGGCTCTTTTAGATAGCAAGTTGGCTTCAACACTAACTGTTATGCTTTGTATATCTTCCAAAGTAGGGGGGTTTCGTTCTCTCAGCTCGAAAGCCATATCAGAATCAAATCCATCTAGGAATTTAATGAAGGCTAAACCAGGTGAGGGTCTAAGATCTAGTGGGATGGCATTATACACATTGTTGAATCTAGTGCAATAGTCCTGCACAGTTTCTTGTCGTCCTCTTCTTAGGTTTTCATATTCAGATAGAATCTGAAGGGGGTCTTTCCTTTTCTCCCACCTGTTCAGGAATTGTTGATAGAGAGTTCTTAGGTTGTCTATACTATTTGTTGTTAAGGCTCTGAACCAAGTTCTAACTTCCCCAGATAAACTTTGAACGAATATTCTCATTTTCACATCAACAGTATCTATTTCATAAATTTCAAAATAATCAGTCATCTTCTTGGTGTGTTGTTGGGTTGTATAGGTTCTAGTGCCATCAAAAGTAGTGATCTTACTTTGGTAGTCCTAGGGCATGGCACCTAAGCTTGCTGGAAATACTAAGGGGGCATATCTGTTGACCATTTCTGTTGGTAATGGTGAAACAAACACTAGGTTTGGAATAATAGGGGATGTTTGAGTTGAGGATGAAGAGCTGGAGGTGATGGTCAGATGTGGAGTGGTTTGAGGTTAAGAGATATGAGGGAATGATGATGAGCTTGCAGAAACAGAAGTGATTACAGAGGGATTAGGGGTTCCTTCAATAGTAAGATCAGATTGTGAGAGTCCTGCAAATATCTATCAATTGAAAAATTGGCTACTTGGATTTCTAATTCTCATATGAACTCTGGGTCTTGGACTAGGTCTGCTAATTCAGAATCGGATGAAGTTCTAAACAAAGAGATTCCAAAGTATTCGTCAAAGGGTATTTCTTTGAGATAAATCCACCTAACAGGACAAGATGAGGATTTGAATGTGGGTCAAGGACTAACAGAACTTTCTTTTATTATAAGAATTTTGGGGATCAGATTAGGGTTCTCAAACACTTGTGGTGGATTGGGATCAAGATTAGATCTAGCGTAACGAGTCCTTTCTGAAGCCAGATTTTTGGGTTTTGTTTTTGGTTTTCTTAACGGAAATCAAAACAACTTCTATGATTTCTTTAAGATGCTCTTAGATTTAAGATTTAAATTTTCTTAAATATTTGTTTTGATTGAGGAATTGTCCTTCCCCAGTATCGTCACCACTATTTTATCACTCAGATTTTCCTTGAAGTTGTTAGAAGAAGGAAAGGGGTCTGAGGTAACCACAAACCAATCTTTTAAGTACAAAATCTAGCCAATTTGTACTCAGAGAGGGCTCTCTCTTTATGATTTATCTTTTTTTATGGGATATTAGGCTAGTTATGAAAGCTTGGGGGGTTTTGATTTTGTTTGGTGGTGCAATTCAGGAGCAAATGGATAGAACAAGGTATTTCAGGCCATTGGGCTATGGAGTCAACTGAAGATGGCTTAACTAGATCAGGTTAATTTCACAAAGGGGATTTTCATAGGGAAAGATAGCTAAACAAAAGACAAATGATAGCTTAAAAGGGTGAAATGGTCTTGAAAAGGGAGGAAGGGCAATTAAGAATCCTTCAACAAAATTCAAGATGTGGGAAAGTGGGTGCTCATTAACAAAAAGAAATTAAGAATTATTTGTTAAATGATCGCAATGATAAACTATGAAAGCAGCGAGCAATTAAGAATTCCCTACCTATAATAGCTTGGAAGAAAACATTAAGAAAATAAACGATTTTAAAGACAGAATGCAGTAAAGCTCTTTCTGAAATATAATTTTTCGTTTATCATTCAGATATGAAACACATATAAATATTTATTAAACCAGAAAAATTGTAAAAACACAAGATATAGAATACTTATTTGTTTCTCGATCGACACAGGTATCCTATAAAAGTCCTTTGCTTTATTACTTTGTCCAGCCAGCCATACAATAGTTGTTCAACAGCACTTCTATTCTAAAATAAAGTGTCTACAGAAATGTCTAAGAATCCACACCCTTATTACTCTGAATATCGAAGTACTTATACAAAATTTACATCAAAATATTTCTTAAGTAAGAGAGATATATTTTAGGAAAACTAAATATCTTTTACATGAATGTAGAGACAGATGGTCTCGAAAGTAGAAACTGAATGTGAACTGCTTGCTACTGTCCTTGTTTTTGTTGAAGGAGCTGGAGGCAAGTCCCATGAATATGCATCTTGTTGTCTTGCTCGTAATTCTATTCTGGATGATTGATTTTAGCTTTTCACAGATACTCTTTTACCTATGACTGATACTCTTTACCTGTTTTACCATCATTCATCCTTTTTTACCAAAATTGACTATGCTAAATACTTCAATTTACTTCACCTTTTACCATGGTAAATCATAATATGTCTATCATGTTGGCCCACCACTCGTCTTTTGGTATTCTTGTCCTTGTCAATTTTCTGTAGATTTCATTTGCTTTTGTATATTTTACAAAATTTGGTTGCACTGGAAATAAGTGCTTCACTTCATTCTCAATGTAAAAAAGGTTCTCCAAACTATCATAGAGAACTCTCCCTGTGGGCAATGCCTTGACTGCAGATGAACTGGCCTGACTGTTAGCTTGTTGATATCATTTGTTGACATAATCATCCTGAAACATTAGCTTGGCATTGATGAACAAAGGACTTGGAAGTCATTTTCTTTGTAAGATGCCAAATTTCTCCATAAATTCATCTATGTCTTCCTGCATATTTTGACATTTGCGTTCCAGGCCATGCAATAAACTCCTTTTGGTCAATACTTTCTTTATGTTGAGGATGGTAGCAGTCCTATCCTCAATTTTTAACTGTTACAACTGATGCCTGTTTCCACTATTTAGGAAGTTTATTAATCTGATAGCTTCTTCAGGCTTCCTTCCTAGTTCTTCCTTGGCTTTTTCAATCTCTTGAAGAGCAACCTTCACTAAGTCAATTTGTTCAAAAATGATTTGAATTGATGACCAAATATCATTGATTGAATTAATGATATTGGTCCATAATATCTTTTTGATATCAGCCAAAGGCTTTTCAAATGTAAGATATTTTTCCAGTCTTTTAATCTATTGAGTCAAGCCTTTGTTTTTTCTCATCTCTTCGGCAAAATTGAATTTTGACACATCATAGTTTTGCTCTAAAGTAATGAATTTATCTTTTACCTTTTGCAGTTTAGTGACTTGGAGCTTCATTTCCTCCATGGACTTGATCAATTCTTCTATGCTCTTATTTGAGGTTCCTGCCTGTGATGTACCTATACCTGTTACTTTTATAGTTATAGCTATTGCCAAAGTGACATTGGTGCTAAAACAATTGCCAATGTAGAAGGGACTGTTGTAGAAACCACTGACACTACATTTTGAGGCTGCGTGGTCGACTCACTCTGCCTACTTTGTAGCGTTTTCTCCAATTCTTGCTCTGTCTCTTTTAGTTGCTCATTTAGCTTAAGGACCAAGTCCATAAGCTCTTCTTCATTTTTCTTCTCAATCACTTCAGCAATCTGTGGGTGAATGAGTGGTGGAAATTTCAACTGCTTTCTCAGTGCAGCGATATCTTCGTTCTTTTTCTTTATTAGGCTCTCTATAGCCTTGATATCCTTTGGGTTATGGCCCAGCTCGATATTCAAATCCTCCAATGATTTGATTCTATTGTCCTTTGCCTGTGAGGAGGTCTTTTCTAGTTGCAATTGGACAGTAGTGTTGTTCAGTGAATTTGCAACCTATGTGCCATCATTGCCTTGCTTGTCAGTGTAGAATAAACCATCTCCCATGTTTGCTTATGCAGTTCTATCTGATCTATGGGGTGGATATCTTTAGCTAAGACCTCAAAATCAGTCTTGAGGTAGTCTGCAAATGACTTGGGCTACTGTAGTGTGGGCTTTAGAAAGTTCATCTGCATTTTGCCTTCTTTGATTTCATAAGCTGATATCAATCTGGTTTGATTTGTGGGGGCCATTTTTAAGTATAGAGTATAGGCTTGGGCCTTCAGCTGTTCATTCTTGGCCTTTATCTCCTTGAATTTTCCTTTTATGTCTATGATCTTCTAAGATGAAGATATGAAAGATGAAACTGCAACACTCTGCAGTCTTTCAAGCTCTTGTCTTTGTGAAGTGGAAGGTGTCCCACCAATTGAGAATGTATGTAGATTGTCTCCACCTTCTTTCCTCAAACTCCCTGTTGTTTCCTCAAAGAATTCTTCCTCTAAATATCGATTTAGCCTATGCTTCTCAACACCAAGCTGGTCTGAAGGACCACTGGTAGGGGTAGCTACTTCCCTGTCTCTTTTCAAGCTCTTTTCCTCATTCAGAGTTCGCAAAATGGGGGGTTTCCCATATTAACTTGAGCTGGATGAGGTTGTGGTGGAGCTTGTTCTTCAGAGATTTCAAACTGCTCTAACATCTCTGATTTTTTTGATGCTGGAGTACTTGTTCCCTGGTCTTGTCCCTATGGTGGTTCTACTAGGGATGCACTAGTTTCCAGTGTGTGCCTTTGAGAAGTCTCTGCTATAGAGGCGCTAGGCTCTAGTGTTGGCCTTTGAGTAGATTCAACTAGTACTTGTTCACAAGATTCTAGGTCAAGTCTCTTTTCTAAGTCTTTCATCACATTCTCTACCTCAACTTGATCACTATCCATTTCAACTAGAGTTCCTTCCCTCCATTCATCCATATTTTCATACTACTCTATTTTAGGGATTTTGTGATGGATATATGGTGACAACTTGTGTTTCATTCTCCTATCACAAATGAAACCTTGTGGATCATATCTCCAAGCAAAGCTTTTCTTTAGTCTCATTTTTTCTAGGATTTCTTCAACTCTTTTCCCTACTTCTCTATTGTTGCAAAACATGGGCCTAAGTGATCTTTAATCCTCTATTGTGATTTCTTCTTTGCCTTGGTGAAATGAGTTTGATCAGAGTTTAAAATTTGCCTATAATATTCCAGGGCAAACAATCTCATAGGAATATACTTAGGCAGTTTGAACAGAGGGAGTTCACAACCATAGATTTGAATTTCAGTGTGATTCTGGTACAAGTACCAGTCACCTATCTTGTACTGTTTTGATAGTTGAAGGATTCTCTTGATGTCATCACTAATCCTAGGAGGAGGACTTCCTATCAGCATGGTGGTCACAGGGTGGACAAACTGGTCAATGAATTCATTGTATGAATAGGGACAAGTATGTGAATAGTGGAAGATGGAAGTCCAAAAAATGACTGATCTGGGATTACCCTTTGTATCAAGTTTGTTTACAGAGAATGGGAACTTGTCAGACTGATAGTAGAGGAAAAGGTGATATATGAATGTAGAATACTTGAATACCTTTTCATTTTCTACCCTTATGAACTAATCATGGATTTTCTCAGCAATGAAAGCAGCATAGTTATATTTGACAGCAGGAGGTTGACCAAGGGTAAAAATGGACATTAAAACTAGAGTCAATTCATCCACATATTCACTAGTATTAAAACCCATGACTGCAGCTATCATATTAACTATATTTTTGCCTCTCTCTGTGAAGAAAGATGCCACATAGGGAGGAGGATCTTTGGGTTGATGTTGTTTATCCATAAAAATCTGGCATAGGAAACTGAGTTTAGACTGAGACATTTTAGATGCTTTCTCTAGTAATTCCCCAAAGGAAATGGGGGAGAGGTATTGACTGGGCTGAAACTGAAGCATTTCATTGATTGAATCTGTAGTAATTGTGAAGAGAACAGTTTGATTGAGGGACATTATTTCTCTGAGGGTGGGATTATAACTCTCCTGACATTGATGGATAATGTCAGGGAAAGTGCGCACAAAGGGGAGCATGTACCTTGGGAGATTTGATTCCCAAAGTCCTATGGTATCAGAGCTAATCATATAATTGTCCCGGCATTGACAAAATACTTTCAAGAAGCTTTCTTCAGTTTCAAGGTCTTTTATTTGAAAATATTTATCTGCTAAGGGAAAATAATCCAAATCTTTATGGGGGTTAGTGATAGGAGTTATATTGAGGGCCACAGGGGTTTCCATTTCAAGTTATTGTGGATTCAAATAGAAAAATGTGGTTTTCAATTATAGTTGGTGAAAACAAAGGGTTCTAGGAGTCTTCAATTCTAAATTCCGCAACTGAATTATAATGAGTTTTGGGTTTTTCAAAGTAATCACAAAGGAAATCAAGTATTTACAGGGTTTCTAGGAGGAAACTAGTAAATACTTGTTTTTAAGTGACAGGCAATGGAGAGCAGGTTCACTAGGTGCAAATGGTGGACTGGAGCGGCGTCGAACTACAAGTTTCAGGGTGGCTAACGGTTGGAGTATGAGCTGGTCAACTTCAACGTTCAGGTTGCATGCATGTGTTTCAGAATAAGGATGAAAAACTATTTTAACTTTTTTTTTATGCAAAGTCAAAGCTTTTGGCGGGTTCGTGATATGGACAGGTGGTGTTAGCGGGAGGTGACTTAACGTTTTGTCTTTAGCGGGAGGCGGTAAGCGGGTTTCATCGCACTACTAGTGGAGGGTAAGTGGTATTTGGGTGAGACCACGCGATTCCATACGCTACTTGACACATAGCATGGGTATTATTCACAAAACCGCTCACCATCACATGCTAAAAGTTGACCATAGAGGTCCGTGCAATATGTGCGATGACCGTTGAATCTGCGGGATCCGATCGGACGGTCGATGGGGAGCTGAAGTGACTCGCAGATACGGAGGGCGGGCCTGATATAATTTAAAGAGATTAATCGTATCGAGGGTGATTCGATTGGTTATTGAGTTATTAATTAGTCCGAATGACGTAACTAATCCTCATTAAATGGTGGCGGGGTTGGGTTCTTAATTAACTATGGATTAGTTAATTAATCCTGTTTATTTACTTTATATGGTTATATTTAACCGCTGGATGGAATATGTAATATTATGGATTGATATAATACTATGGGCGCGAGTAGTGTGTTTTTGGGAAATAAATAATAATATTAATTAGTGGTTAATATGACTTTATGGAATGTGAAATACACACTAAGTTTAAAACATTTTCATCATACACATCATTTAAAACTTAGGCTAAGTGAATATGAGGGTTTATATGGAGAGTGTTTTATTTTCCGTAAGTAAAATAGAATTTTACTTAGGAAAAGCTTTATTAGGGAAATGGCTAACTTATGAAGGGGGGTGAATATTGATGAAAGGGATTAAGCACTTAGGCATTATAAATTATTGGGCCGAGGGTCCGATCCCTCCAAAAGTCAAAGAAATGCTCTGAGCCCCTCTAACTTTGGTAATTACCTTTAGTACTTAGGGAATTAGTGAAGATTTTTAGGGGAACGAGTAGGGAAGTTAATTATTTTGACTTTGAATGTTGAAGTGCCTTTCCATGTGATGCATGCCTTTGCCTAGTGATGAAAGTAAAAGAATTAAACATTTAAACTTATCATTCACCACACATTTATTCTGCAACCATCATCTACTAACCCTACCTACTTTACCCTAGCATTTTCACTTCTTTATTAGGGTGCACTTCGACTGACAAACCCTTTTCGAACTTTTTTTTTTTTACATAGTGATACCTATGTAAATCTACACTTATTACATCCAAGGGCTCCGATTAAACTGTTGAGATCCTTTTATTCACTCTATCTATCTACTTATTTGCCAATATTAAACTATTTGGTCATATCTTCATTCTCTATTTCTAAAACATGAAATTGAAAACATGAACTGGTCAAGCTTAAACAATTTGACTATTCATCAATTGTGGCATAGGTGACAAGATGCACACAATCTTTTATTATACAAAAGTAAAAAAGTAGTGGCATTTAGACTTGCACACTTTCCTAGTCTTTTTCTTTTTCTTTGGGGTTCATTTTCTTTCATTTTTTGACCTCTTTTTTATTCTTTTCATCCTTTTATTCTTTTTCTAGGGTATACCCGCTTTACATTTTTTAATTTTTTTAATTTTTTACAAATGTGGAAAACCTTTGCAACAAATAAAGGTATGAACATATTTCAGAGCTAAACCAAGTCAATCATGATATATGACACCTATTGGTATAGGGGCATAACACCAGCCTTTCTTCTCCTGGCAGTGCTATCCATGATATCTCTAGTACCCTCACTCTTGCTTGATAATTTTTCTGGTATTATGTGGTTTCACTTTAGTCGGTTGTTGTTAAGTGAATTGGGTTATCTTTTAGTTCTCTATTTTTTGGTCATTGGGTTTGGAACAACGTGGTCTTGTTCTGGAAGTTAGGTTTATATTTATTCAGTTTATCTTTGGGCCGAAAGTCTAGATGTCTTGCTCTATACGAGAATTCATAAGGCAGTGTCCAAAAACTTCTTATCTAGTTTTTTTATTTGGTGTAATTATTTTATAAAAGGAGGTTTTAACCCTAGTTTGTCGATAATCGGGGTTTGGTTGTAGATTTGGTTTAGTGTTGTATGTGTTGAAGGGTTTAAATCAAAGTGTTTTCATCACCTCTGTGTGCCTGAAAGTATTGGGTTGATTCTTGCTTTGAGTCAGTTATAACTTTGAAGATTATAGGATATGTATCATTGGTGAAATTGATATAACTTGGTGCAAACTCCATACTCTTTGATGTCAGTTTACTTGTGAAAAGTTTAAAGGTGTGCCTCTCTTATGTGTCATGTCGTCTTGGCAACATATGTGCAGTAGGAATGGTGGTTGTGGCAAGGCCCCCTAGGGCCAAAAAGGGATTTTACATTTGTGCAGGAAGCAATAGGGGCCTTCTTCATTGTTGTCCCTCCCAAGACTTGACAATAAATCGAGAATTTCAACACCATGATGGTTGTTGAATGACAAGAATTTTCTGACTCTGAAATCCTAGAAGAAGTCTCCACCTAGGTTCCTGACCCAGGTCACACCAATGGATGAAGGAAACAATACCTCAATTCTATTGCATTGCATTGGCAAATGAAAGCTCTTCTCAACATGGTACTAAAAGATAAATAGGTGGAAAGATACAATGTTTTTGCTTCGTTGGAAGACATCAAGAGAATTGTGAGAAATTGGTGTTCCTTCATGGTTAGATTGGATGCAAGATTGACTCTTACAGAAGGCCATATTTAGTGTGATCCTGCTCTTCCTAGTTTGAGTGCAAAAGACCTACCTCAAGTTTTCTCTTTGGATTCTCAATAGTCTGCAAGTTTGTTAGCTATTTTGGTCTCATGATATAACCACAATGCTTGGTTTTGTTTTTTGAGTCTCTATGTAATGAGTAGGTGGGAAAATTCCTTGGTCTCCCTTGAGACAAAGAAAAACCACCTACATAGTATGAAGAGTAACCTCTGCATGAATTATTAATGTACTCTAGTTTTAAATACATTCTTATACAATAAAAACTTTTATTTGATAAAAAAAGGAAGGAAAATACATGTGAAATTTGACATATATACTGTGAAGCCGAAAGCCGATTTGATCTCTCTCGCATGATAGATCCAGATTTAGATAAATCTATCAAGTACTCTGCAGTCTAGTATGGAGTGATGTGGATGTGTAATGTAAGAAATTTTGTCAAAATTTTTTACATGTCAGCGTAATATGCTAAATTTATATTAATATGTTCAATTTATAATAGGTAAAGGATTGGTAAACATTTACATGTCAGTTAAAAGTGATATATCGCCGAGTATGGGGAGATGTTATAGTATCCATAAAAAGTTAAATGTAATAAAAATAATAAAATTCAATTTGTTACACTGTAATTTTGTTTTTATTAATAAAATTATGAACAATGTTTTAGATAAAAGAAAATATTAATATACGTATTACATTAAAATATAACTTATAAGTAGCAACAATAAGTTAAGATTCACTTTAACTTAAAAATAGAATAATGATTTAAATTTAATTAATAAGCACATAATAATGTTAATACTTACAATAAACTTAAAGTATAACGATATGTTTAATCATGGATATTCACGCCCACTTTACCATCAATACTATTAACCTGTAAGCAAGCTTCGTTACAATACCATTTCTCATCAAGACAACATGCCCAAAAACCATCTCTCATTTCCCAATCAAAATATTTTATAAATATTTATTTGAATTTAATTTTGTAACTTTAAAAACAAAAACTATAAATAGTTTTGAGATATATCTACACCTCTATCACATTAAAATATATAAGACATAAATATTCGCTATAAATTAAGATCCATATTACCATATAAATTAAAATAATAATTTTCTAACCATATTTAAATTTCATTAATAAACACGTATAAACTAAATATTTACAATATAACAAGATTTTTAACCATGGATATTCACCCCTTTGCTATGGATATTATTAACCATACCATACCATGAGTCAATATGATGTGCATCAATACCACATGGGAAAAACACCATCTCTTATTTCACAATCAAAATAATGCTTACAATATAACAAGATTTTTAGCCATAGATACTCACTCCACTTTACCATGAATATTATTAACCATATCATGGGCCAATACCATGGTTCATCAATACCACATGCTGAAAAACCACCTCTCATTTCACAATCAATATATATATATATATATATATATATAATATATATATTTATTTATTTATTTATTTATATTTTATTACTCCATAAGGCATTCCCCTCTGAAATCAACTTCCCTCTCCGCCTACCTATCATCCTTGTACGCCATAATATTATATGTTAGATGATTGCAAAAGTTTCAGTCGTTCGATCAAAGAGGTTACAAATTCGTTTGCTGAAACGGTTTGCTTTAGTTTGCTTCAAACAGGTCATCTACTCCTGCATTAAAATCCATTATTGGGATTCAACCTGAATCATAATTGAGTGTGCACATATCTGTTCATTTGACCCAATTAGTTGTTGCCGATGTGAAGTGGGTTCATCATGATGCACCGCTTAGATTCGTAAGGATGCTGTCTGAAGTTGATTTGCATGACCCATTGCCTAATTCATGTTCAAGCAGGGAGAGGGTAAGGAGGGGTTCTGGTTCTTTGGGCCTTAGTGAAAGTCCCTCTACAGAAATTTTTCTGAGCAATGGCTTATTGGACAAGTCTATGGAAGAGGATTTTGATAGCCCAATTTTAATTGGGTTTCAAAGCCCTAGAGAATCTCTGGAAAAAAATCATGGAAATTAGTGGAACCCATGGAGGTGAGGGGCCTTTTGTCTCTGGAAGGAGGATTGAGAATTGCACTGGTGATAGGATATATAGAGGTACTGGATTGGCTTTCGTGTGCGACAGGGCTATTGTTGGATCTAAGACTGAGACAGGTTCTGATAATGGAGGATTTGGCAGTGAAAATGGAGGTGGGTCATCTAGTGGAGGAGGGTATGGAGGGAGAGGAGGTGGATTTAGATCAAATTCCAATAACATAGATGCTTACTATAATAAAATGTTGCAGGCAGATCCTGTTAACCTACTTCTGTTAACGAATTATGCGAGCTTCCTGCAGGAAGTTAGTATTGAATTTATGCTTTTTTGTATTAAAAGTCTTCTCCTAATCTAAGGATAAGCCTATGTTGTAAGTTTAGTCTTGATCCACCCTGTGGAAGTTGGTCATTAAACTGTTGTCTTTTTTTGGTTCTCTTTTTCCTTTTGTGCTTCGAGAAATATGGCCCAAGGGGCTGCACCTCGTAGAGTAGACTTCCTTTAATTTGTCTGCAAGGTCCAAGAGGTAGTCATTCTGCCAAATTTGCATGGCATTTGAGCTGACCTATTCATCTGGAAGCTCATCTCATTCATTGGGTTAGAAGTTAAAACTTTGTTGACCTTGCCATTAAACCAATGCTTCCTTGTTTTGAACAAGGTTCTTCTTCCCAGATGATTAACTGCAATTATTTGATCTTAGTTTTTTATAGATCAGGGTGAGTTTGGGATTGGTGACTACCCCACACCTCACCCCACAAAAAATTGATATTAAATGTTTCTTCAATTTTTTCTTTCTTTTCTTTTTAAAGAATCATGGACTCTTTGGAGATTGATTGTTATAGCCATCCTTCTATGCTGTGAAATTTGAACTTTGTTTTAATTTAATAGATTTTCCTTGTTGTAACATAACTAATCATCTAATTAATTGCTTATTACTAGATGGTGTAGTTAAAGTCTTGTGTCATTACTATTAATATGAATCAAATTCACTAGTTCAGATTATGTCTTTTAGGGCCTTATAATGGAGCTTTCTTGAATGGATATCGTCCATCAGGTTATATATCAGGGCACAATGTTTATAAATTCACATAAAAATTCTAAATATTGTTGGTTTTCCGTCTATATAGGTGCAGCATGATTCGGGAAAAGCTGAGGAGTACTATGGGAGGGTCATACTAGCAAGTAAGGGAGATGGAGATATCCTCTCTCTTTATGCCAATCTGATATAGGATGTTCACAAAGATGCACCTCGTGCCAAAACTTGCTTGGTTGTTCAGGCTACACCGGATGACAAGTTAGTATCTTTTCCTCCTCTATTGTTTTATCCAATTATTTGTTGTCCTATGTTTGTGCTTTTTTCTTCTTTTGGATCTCCTTTGCTTGTTACTACATGCGTTTCTTTGTTTGCATTTTATCCTTCCTTTTAGTTCAAGTTGTTCTAGTGCAAGTCTAGAGATATGCCTAGATAAGGGTTTGGTGGGTTATCATTATGATGCTTTTAAAACCTTTAGATTTAGCCCTAGCTCATATACAAAGGTTGCAAAGCTTCTATATATTAAATGGCTAAACAAGATCTGTTAGACCTGTGGATTTTAATATATGAAACCATTTATACTTATGTTACCTGACTAATTGGCTCTCTTATGCAACAATTTTCTTGGATCATATGCCCATTTTATATGGAATGCAAACATCGATGAAGCAGATCAGGATGCTTCTTAGCAGCAGAAAATGGCACCCCTAACCTATCATGTAGCTGCGACTACTGCAGCTAGCTAATCAAATTAGGGTCCTAATTGCAATTTTGTTTCAATGAACAGAACCATCATACTTGTCATGCTACTCTGATTTTGCCATGGCTAAACAAGATCTGTTAGACCTGTGGATTTTAACATATGAAACCATTTATACTTATGTTACCTGACTAATTAGCTTTCTTATGCAGCAATGTTCTTGGATCATATGCCCATTTCATATGGAATGCAAACATCAATGAAGTGGATCAGGATAGTTCTCACCAATAGATAATGGCGCCCCTAACCTATCATGGAATTGCAACTACTGCAGCTAGTTGATCAAATCAGGGTCCTAATTGCAATTTTGTTTCAATGAACAAAACCATCATACTTGTCATGCTACTCTGATTTTGCTAGTATTAGTGTTGCAGATCAAATTTTGGTAGTACAAAATCATCTCTTTGTACATAAATGGGATGCCTAAATGATCTTAGCATGCATAATTTGAACAAAATATTGCAGCTTGAAGACTCTTGTATGTGATATGTCTCAGCCCTATTCAAAGATTTTAAGTGTATTTTCTGATGATCTCCTTGGTACTAGTGGTAATTCTTCTGAGGACAAGGGTAGTCCTTTGACCATAGCTCATATACAAAGGTTTCGAAGCTTCTATATCTAAAATGGATAAACAAGATCTATTAGACATGTGGATTTTAATATATGAAACCATTTATACTTATGTTACCTGACTAATTGGCTCTCTTATGCAGCATTTTTTTTGGATCATATGCCCATTTCATATGGAATGCAGACATCGATGAAACAGATCAGGATGCTTCTCAGCAGTAGAAAATAGTGCCCCTAACCTATCATGGAACTGCGACTACTATAGCTAGCTGATCAAATCAGGGTCCCAATTGCAATTTTGTTTTAATGAATAGAACCATCATACTTGTCATGCTACTCTGATTTTGCCAGTATCAGTGCTACAAATCAAATTTTTGGTAGTACAAAATCACCTCTCTGTACATAAATGGGATGCCTAAATGATCTTAGCATGCATCATCTAAACAAAATATTGTAGCTTAAAGACTCTTGTATGTGATAAGTCCTAGCCCTATTCAAAGTTGTAAAGTGTGTTTTCTGATGATCTCCTTGGTACTAGTGGTTATGCTTCTAAGGACAAGGGCAATCCTTTGGTAGACTACAAGATGGGGCAAATGAATGGAGCAAAAATGATGGGAATTGAATAAAATCAAGTGGTCAACTGAAGAAGAAGGGGGTTCATCTGAGGATGGGAATGCTCTTTTTGATGGCAGGTCACATCCATTGAAATGGATCCTCGATGCAAATTTGATGGCATGGAAGGCGTCATATGTGAGTCTAAAACAACACTTAAAAACTTCATGATCAGCTGGTGCATACCTTTCAAGATGCATGTCTAAAAAGCATGAAGTTATATTGAGCTTTGCTAACTTGATATAAAAAGCCTTCAAATGTCATGTAACAACTCTATGAACTAAATTTGGAATTGTGTTTAAGTATGGTGAGCGAAAAGAGCCTTTGATGTGTGTAAGAAATTCAACAGACGGGCATTTTGGAAGTTGATTGAACAATTTCAACAATATTTTGTAAATTACTCACTGCCTTGCATTTATGGAATGTACTAGAACAATTTTGGCAATAAAATATTGTCTAAAGTGCAAACTATTTAGAACAATCAAAACATAATTGGAATAATTAAACAACAATTCGGATTTTATGAACACCCATTCTTGGATTTCATGTTTCTTGGCTCTGTGAAGAAAAGAATCAAGCGAAAATACATGTTAATCTATTACTTGTGCTCTTTGATGAAAGTTTTCTAATGAATGACTGAAAAAATACATGGTGAGAGAAAAATGCATATTATACTAATTGAGGAATGTTTTTCACTTGTTGAACTTATAGTATTGCATTTAACACACTAACACTTTACAGCAATGAACTAACAATCTTCATGATGAAAATAGCAATATGGAAGTGTTGAAGCCCCAAAAATTAGGTCTACAACAAGGGGGATAACCACCCAGTCCAGACCTTGAAAGCAGCTCTTTTTCCATTTGGGATAGTGGCTCCGACTGGGGGTAATGAGATTAGTTTCCCAATTTGTTTGTGATGATGCTAAGGGATGATGTTTGCCTTCCTAAAAGTTTCTAAAGAGAATGCTTTTAATCTAAATCTAATCTAACACATGAAATTTTATTCTAATGAACGGAAACATCTAATTCTAAAAAACTATCCCGGGATTAACTCTTCACTTATGCGATTTAAAATAGTTTCCGATAGTAATCCGTAATAAATATTATTCAATTTCTACGAGAAAAGAATCCATTAAAAGTAAATTGTTCTGTATAACAAATTATCCGAAACAATTATGATAAGCATATCGCATAATAAGTTATTCATACACTTAGCATAAAAAGAATAGTTACCACCATAAAAAAGTGAAAAAATGATAACTAAACATTCAGGCCTTCATATATAAACAACTGAAAATAACATATCACTTGACGCATAAGCAGAAAACATTAAGAGATAAAAGTACCATTGATAATAAGTCCTACTCATGAGCTTCAACAATATAGATTTATCTTCTCATAATTCAATATCTACTAAGAGTACAGAAGTGCATTGCAGTAGCAGACATTAAACATAGATATAAATAAATCTTGTTCCATTCATTTATCAAAACCTCCCCAGTGGGGCAAATGTGCATGTTCTGAAGAACTGTTTTTGATAAATTTTTGGACCCTTCTCTAAATACATGAGAGGGGTTTAAATACTACTAACTAAAGACTAAAAATAGTTATTACAAAAATATAGGGGGAGGTTTAAATGACCATCCTCTTCTAAGGAAAAAATAAATTGAAATTAAACTGAAACTGTATCTAAAGATCAACTATGCATATGTTTTATTAAGTCACAAGTATCCAGTATCGGCTTTAGGAGTGTCGGTTGGCTGACCTCCGATTTTAATTGCCCTACAAAAATGAAATCAGCAAGCACTGGCACTATATTCTTGGCAGAATTTGTCAGGCACTTCAGAGTCATACACTGACTGTGTGGTTTCACCAAATATTTCCAGTAAGTGTCCTTTTTTATTAACTCTGCCTTTTCTTCACCTTTTCGTCTCCAACTCGTTTGCAGTTGCTGCATTTTTGGGGGAAATCCTGGAGCAGTTTCCGATATTACGTTAGCTCTGTGCAGATTTTCATTGACATAGTCAATGATATTGCTTGCTGATGTCACTACTTCTTTCACTGCCTATTCTGCTTTTTTGATCTGTGCATCCCATTTATTAAACAACATTTCTTTATGGGATTCATTGATCTTGGGCAACCCTGCTTTTTTGCCTTCCTCTGATTCCTGCCAATTCAAATAGTCAAAAACTTTCTTATAAATTAAAAATAATCAAGTCAGAAATCTACGACTTGACTTGTGATATTGTCACTCATTTCGCAGTGAGAGTTCCGTTGCGATATTCTTTGGCAAAGCGTTTCCTGCTGTTGCAAGAGTTGATCATTCAAGGCAAGGGCTTCTGTGACAAATTCTGCGACTTTTAGGGTCATCTTTGTGCATTTCTAACGTGGCCTATAAATGTTGTTCTTTTTCAGCTAGATTGCTTTGATAACCCAGCTGCATTTGCTGGAAGTCCTGTTGTAACTTTACCAATTTTTCTTCTCCTTCCCGGCTAACACTGGCCTGTTGTAACTATTGCTGCAAAAATAGGATTTTATCCTCTTTATATTAAATCAATAGTTGAACTTCGAATGCTTTGTCAATAGTAGCAGAAGCATAAGCTCCTGTGATTTGGGATAATCTAGTCAGGTTCTCTGTCGGATCAGTGGTAGGGTCTTGCAAAAGGACATCTAGCGGCTCTACTTCAGGTGAGAGCATGTTGTCTAGTTTTCGCTTCTTTCTTTGTCTCCTGACCACAACTTTGCATTGTGGACTGTAAAACACATCTAGAGGAGGGATTTCCTCTATCTTTAGTATAATTTCATAAGGCAGAGCTATGGGAATGTGCTCAGTTTCTGGAGCATTGACAATTGTTTCAATCACCATTTTTGTAGTTGTCTGTGCTGGATTATTTGGTGTCTCTGCGTTTTTCTCCTCCGTGTTGATCAATTCATTAAAGTTTTCCCATTCTTTATCCAGCTCTGTTCTTAATGGCTTTGTTGGCTGGATGAGGGGAGCAGGAATTTCCACCTGTTTTGGCGAAAACACTGGCTGCTCAGGATTCTCCTTGGATTGGGCAGTATCCCTGATTGATCCTTCACTCTTGTTGTGATCGCTCTCTAACCATATAGACCTTTCTAGCAATTCTCTTTCAGACTTAGATTTAGACTTGTCTTGCCCCGAGCTTCCACTCATGCTAATGCTGGGAGTGGGTTCCCTCATTGGTTCTACACGCAATTTTTCCAGTGGGAAATTTGCCAATCTTCGTTCTCTGTAGAGTTTAAACTCTTGGAGTTCTGTTGGGCCAAACTAGATTTGGCCCATGTGTAAGATGTCTCTGAGTGTGCTCTTTTGCTGGAAAATGTCGTCGAAGAGATCATATTCCTTAGTGAACACCTTTATTTTAACTATCGTGGTAAAATTCTTTATCACATCAAAGGGATCAAACTGTCTCTCTAGGAACTTAGGCAATCGTAAACTCAACATGTTGTCTACTTCCCTAAAAGCGTGACCTAGATCAAACAATGCAAAAGCTCCAGAGACCACAGGGAATTGCGGCTAGATTGCCTTTTTCTTGTCCTAAGTTCTCTGCTCTTTCCCCCAACCCCACAGGTTTGGTAGGCTATTTCCTGGGCCATAAATTTGTCAGGAACATACAAGGAAAGTATATGAGGAGAGGCAATGCTTCTGAATATTCTGATATAAGTGAAAAATTCTTCTCTGAACCATCTTCCCACAGGGAGAATATCAATTTCGGCTTCAGGAGAAAATCTTGGGGCATCTGTATTATACAACATCTTATGAATGGCTAGCATAAATCCATGGAAGATTTTATAAAAATATGGGGTGAACTTAGAATCCCACAGTTCCTTATGGTAGACTTGAATGGGTCAAGGATTCTATACCGTCCATTTCCAACCCATGAGAGGAAATTTAGAAAAAAAACAGATAGCAGCCATGACATAGGCAGCTAGAAAGAAGGGAGGATAAACCTCTGAGCAAAACTCCTTTTAGTCCGATAATTCCAAATAACAGAAGCTAAGTTATCCGACAATATCTGGGCCTAGTCCATTATAGTGGCATTGGCGGTCGCATCCAGTAGGGATAGCCACTCGAATGAAAACTTATTGATATCAGGTTTTCCGAATAGCCTACATAACATTACAGCAGCAAAACAATATGGAGAAGAGAGGGAACCAGTGCTATACATACCATTTTTATCCTTCTTTAACGGCTCTTCCTTCGCTGACTAGCTTTTGGTGCATTCCGCCAAATCTTTGTTCTCCTTGGCGAATTTCTCCACGAACTGTTTGTTATGGCTAGCATGCAGCTCTGGCAAATGATACATGCGTCTTAAATTCTGTGGGTAAATGACCCTATAACTTCCTGGTTCTGCGTCTTGAATTGCCTATCCATTATCTCAGCATGGTTTATCATCCATTTGACCATATCTGTATAGGGAAGCATTTTTGGCCTTGCTGCAATACAGTGCAGGAATGAGCATGCAAGCTTTGTAAGTGATGCTTCGGATGACCCGCGTCCATCTACCATAGTTGTAACCTCCATGACTCTCGAGTTTTCTTCCTCCAGCAGTCTATACATTCCTTCCCAAGTAGATATCCCTGCTTCTTTGGTACAAGTGGTGTCTGTGAATAATGGAGTCATCTCTAATTTTTTAGATACCAGAGCTTTTCCTTTCTTCCCCATCACATTCTGCGCACTGCTCTGTGTATTGTTCTGCGTACTGCTCTTGTAAGTTCACAAGAAGAGAACTAAGACACAATAAGAAAGATAATGAATGATGCTAAATAATAAGGTGACGGGAAAGCTCTTAATTTTAAAATCACATCAAATATATCACCTTGTGTGAAATAACCCTTTTGCTCAAATCTAAATCATTTCTCATAAATAACCATCAATAAACCACTAATTTGAAATTAATGCCCATAACTCAATATTGGATGACGATAAATATTTCATCAAACTGTGAGCCCTTTTGATCTACGATAAAGTGATTTTGTGATTTGCTTCGCAATATCGCAGATCGCAATATCGCTAATCCTTTTTCGTTAGCAATCATTTGTTTCATTATGCGACTGCGAGATGCGATTTGTGAGATGCTTTATTTCATTTCGTAATATCAGGACGTTTTATCTTAGGTGGCACTGCGATCTATGGGATCTGCGATATGCGATGAATCTGTGTGGCTCATGATCTCGCATCATCACGTTTTCGCAATTCTAACAATTTCTTTATATATGATGCCCTCCGTTACCCTTTTGTGATGTGATGTTCATCACTAAGAGAATGATTTTATTTGAAACTTTTTATAATACTTAAGACTTTGTGTTTGCGGACGTTTTTCCTAGCTTTTATGGTAATGTTGCAATTCTTTATAGGGAAGCTTTAATACTTAAATTTAAATGCGCACAAAGTGAGGAAAGATAAGAATATTAAGTTTATGAGAGTGTGTTTTATAAAAAGGGAAGTCTAAGTGCTAGTTTTTTATTTTAGAAGGGTCCCCATTTATTTAGTGTTATTAATAATACTAAATAAAAAGGGGGGTTGTTGTTGGCCACAACAATTGGAAATTCACTAGAAAGAACTAGTTATCTCTGAGTATCTTTTGAATTTTTTAAAACTTCCAAAACAGAATTTTTTTTTGGAAAATCAAACTTTATTACAGAAATATAAAGTGCATAATGCTCTTTGCCATTAACAATAGTTTTTTCCTTCCGTGCTAATCAAAATTTTCTTCCCAAAGCTAGTCATTGCATTTAAATCAGTTACTACTTGGTTTATAAGGATAAAAACAAAGACATCTCTGTAGATCAGTTTTAAGTATGCTCAGTTTTCGTAGGTAGAGCCTCTTCTTCCAACAAGCATTTATAGCTTCGACGGGGTTACCTATTACCTAGCAATGATCCAGTATCCTACTTCAAGAAGTATACAATTTTCAAAGATAAATCCACATTCACACTTATTGCTTTCATTTTCTTTTAATTCTTAAAGAACAATGTCTTGGTTTGGTGGCCAAATTTTGACAGTGCCATTCACTTGATTTATAACTTTACTGAAGAAGTTGGCTCATGATGAGACCCCTTGTCTTTTGATTGCAACAATATTGAGTCATTGCCCTATTTTGGTATGCAGCTTGGCAATGTCAGCTAGTTATAATCTTTATGATCATGATAAGCTGACTCTTGATGAGACCTCTTATTCTTTAAGTTTATAGTGCATAGGTGGATTACTCTTTGAAACTTGTAATTCCCTAAGTGGGGAGGAAGTCATTGGTTCCTTAAGAATAGCTCTGGATGACAATTATAGAGTTTTTGAAGACAGATTTTCTACAGAGAACCTTCGTTTTTTTATTGGTGCTTTTTAGACCGATATAAAACAAATTCCCACTAAAGGTTGTTTTTAATCAAAATTTGTAAGGTTGAAACTAGTAAAATTTTCAGGCTTGTAGCACTTGCCTATATTTTTCAATAATAATGATTAATTTTCCAAATCAGTTCCATTTATACAAGCGAAAAAAACAAAATTTACAAGAGACACTAATCATTTTCATGAAATCCAAAAGTAACCATTTACAACCTGTTTTATTATCAAAATAAAGCCATAAGTAATAATTTACAAAAATAGAAGAGGTCATCTTCTATGAAAAGTATCTTTTAAGGATCTTCCCATTAACAGGTAAATATTCTCTTTTCCCTGCTAAATCTTGCAACATGAAATTCGATGGACCTATGATTTCAACAATTTGGAATGGTCCAAGCCACATCCGTTGGAATTTAGAATGTTTTCCTTTTCTTTCGTGAGCCTTATCCCATTTCAATACTAAATCTCCAATTTCAAAATCCTTCCTAGATACCATGTTTCAACCGAAAGAAGCCTTTACTAATGCTTGATGATGTGCATGGGTAATTTTGGCATGTTTTCGTTGTTCTTCTAGCTTAAGGATCTACAATTATCTTAGTTGCAAAGATGAAGAAGGTGTTTCTTCAATAAATTGAACTAAGGCTAAAGAAGGAATTGCTAGATGAGTTGGGAGAACTACTTCTTTCCCATAAAATAAATTAAAGGGGGAAGTGCCAATGGAAGCCTTTTGAGTTATTCGATCTGCCCAAAGAGCGTACATCAAAGATTTGTGCCAATTTCTATGATTCTGATCAATAGTTTGCTTAATGATTCTGATTAGGTTTTTATTTGTTGATTCAGCCAACCCGTTCCCTTGTGGGTAATAATTGGCAGAATACTTAAGCTTAAAACCTCTTTTAAGTGCAAATTCAGTCATAGCATTGCCAGAAAAATATGATGCATTATCAAACATTAAAGAAAAAGGTAAGCCAAACCTGGTAATTGTGAACTGATCTATGAAATCGATGATATGCTCAGCATTAGCTGTCTTGAGAGGAACTACTTCTACCCATTTAGTAAAATAATCTGTAGCTGTAAGGATGTACCTATGCTGTTTAGAAGAGTGAGGAATGATCTCACCTATTATATCCAATCCCCATTGCTCAAATGGTTGGTCGATATTAACTGGTTGCAATGGAAATAATGGTTTCTTCTATCTTCCAGCAGCAGTTTGACAAACTTGACATTTCCTTACATAGCTATGTGCATCTTTAAATAAAGTAGGCCAATAGTATCTTGTGCACAAAATTTTGTGTGATGTTGCTTCTCCTGCGTAATGTCCACCTGCTTGTCCATCATGGAGTTCCTGCAACACTTTTTCAGCCTCAGACTTCCCAAGACATCGAAGAACAACAATATCATAATTCATCCTAAAAACTACATCGTTTACAAGTTGATATTGCTTATCTTTCAATCTTAGGGCTATTTTCTTTGTATGATTCAGATTCAAAGGAGCATATCCATTTTTTAAATAAAAGATGATATCAGCATATCTTGATTCAATCTCGTTTAGGCTTACCTTATACATTTTTACCTCTTGATTGGGAGATGGTATTTCTTGTATAAGCGATGCTCCAGCCAACATTCTGCAAAAGCCTTGACCTTTTCCAATATTTGCTGGCTTGATCTCAGCATCATATTCTTGTAGGGCAGTGACCTAATTTTATCTCTTTTCACCCACGTATTTATGTACCAAAAGATTTCTTACTGTTGGAAATGGCACTATTATATTTGTATGGGTCTTAAGAAGAAAGGGTCTAAAGTGTTTGATTGCTTTGAAAACAACAAAGCTTATTTCTCAACGTCAAAATAATTTAATTCAACCCCTTGCAAATTTGAACTAAAGAAGGCAATTGGGGCTTCCGCTTTGTCTTGATTGGCTTGCGTGAGTATTGCAGCATATGACTTCTCAGAGGCAAATGTATAAAAAATGAAAGGATCGGAAAAAATTGGAGTTGCTAGGGATGGGGCATTAACAATCGCTTACTTAATCAGATTGAACGCTTCATATTCTGCCTGACCACATTTAAAGAGTGAATTTTTCTTGATTATTGTTTGTAATGGTGACACAATTCTTGAGAAGTCTGGGACAAATCTTTTAACAAAATTAATTTGACCAAGGAAGGATTGCATTGCTTTCTTATTATGTGGTTAGGATATTTTAGAAATTTCCTTAATCCTATCTGGATCAATATGGATTCCAGATTTAGACACTATAAATAGAAGAAGTTTTCCTTCACTTAATGCAAAAAAAGACCATTTTGGATTAAGTGAAATCACATACCTTTGACAACGTTGAAATATCTGCTTTAAATCTCTAAGGTGATTATTACGGTTTTTAGAATATACTGTTATGTCATCTAATTAAATCACCACTACTTTGTTTATTAATCCCTTAAATGAAATATCCATGGCTCTTTGAAATGTGGCACTAGCGTTAATCAACCCAAAAAGCATGTTTTGATATGCATATGTACCCCCATTTGGTTCTAGATGTGGGTTTTAGCTGATCATCTAGATGTAATAAGACTTGGTTGTAGCCAGAGAAACCATCTAAAAAGGACATCAATTCTGATCCCACCACTGCTTGTAATATTTGTTCGATAGGAGGAAGGGGAAAATTATCCTTTTGGCAGGCTTTGTTAAGATTTCAAAAGTCAATACAAATTCGAATGGATCTATTTTTCTTTCTGACTGGAACCAGATTGGAAACCCATCTAGAATGTCGAATGGAAAAAATAAATTTGGCTTTCAACAATTTATTGAGTTCAGACTTAATCTGACTTTCCAGATTAGGATGGATCTTCCTCAGCTTTTGCTAGACTGGTCTTTCATTAGCTATCATCGGGATAGTATGTTGAATGATTGAAGTGTCGTAAGTCTTAAGGTCATCATAATTCCAGGCAAAGACATTTTTATACTGCTTCAGGAGTCGAACAAAGGCTAATTTTTCTTCTGGGGCTAAACCAAGACCTAAGTTGATATTCTGCAGCTTAGTATCCGTTCCTAGGTTTACTAATTCATATTTCAGAGTTCAACTATGAAGTTTTGAATTTGTAGACCTTTTGAATCTGTCTTTTAAATCATATAGGTCTTCTAACTTGACTACAAATTTTGGTATAGCATTATTGGTGCTCTCTTGTTGTAACTGCTTGTCATGTTGGTCCTCGTCAATTATTTGATTACTATAAGATCCTTCTGAAGTCAGGAAACTTACAATATCAGGGTCATCATTAACAATTCTCCAGTTGGTAACATTATCAGGGATGGAGGGCCTAAAGATCAATTTGACTGAGAATCTGTCTGGGCTATAGTCTTCTGAGGGAATGATCTTGGAAGCTACATTAGCCAGGAGGTCAGCACTAGCATTTTGGAGTCTGGGGATGGATGAAATATTGAATGCTATAAAATGTGCAGTTAGATCTTGTACTAAAGATTGATAATGCTTTAAATGACCTGATAGGTAATGTATAGTATTTCGTACCTGTTTAATAACAATCTCAGGATCTCCAAAGACTTGTAGATACTTGATGTCTGGTCTATTTGCTTTGTACAACCCTTGCACTAAAGCTTCGTATTATGGAGTGTTGTTTGTGCAATCGAACTCGAGTCTACAGGTTAGCATGTTTTTATTCCCTTCTGGACTAATTAATACACATCCTGCTCCTGCTCCATAAATAGACTTAGAAGCATCAAAAAAAAAAATCCAAAACAAAGAGTTATTTACAGAACTATCTACAAAATTAATGCATTTAGAACTGTCTGTTTGAGAAAATTTTTCTGCTTGAGACAAAATAGAATGTTCTAAATAAGGCAAAGTATGAGCATTAAAATTTCCTAAGAAATATTCAACAAAATAATTCCCAGTTATATTGTTGTTATACGCTATAGGTTCATTTTCTCCTTCTAGTTTCATCACTATGTATTTTTGGTGTCTTTCTTACTCAACCTTTATCTGATGTGGTTTACCATTGTAAGGGAGTCACACATGTGACCAGTCAGTCGTAAAGTATCCATGAATATTTTTAGACCAATCCCTGCTAATAATTAAACCATAAAATTCAGGAATGTTTGCTATTAAAATATCAATGACTTGACATACCTTTGGATTCGATGAGAGCCTTATGGTCACTTGATTTAGTTCACCAATTACTTCAACTTGCAACCGGTCCAGCTGAACTATGCGTACTGTAGATTTTTGAGGTTGGACGTTTAACTTTGCACAAATTGTTTTAGGCAAAATATTAGATGAAGAACCCGAATCTACCAAATAATTAGCATATTTTTATTGAAAATTTCGAAAGTAAGGAGGAATGGAGGAGTATGAGATTTTGACCTACCTCCAATTAAAGCAATATCATTTGGGTCAACTTTATTTGTCATACTAGTTGGAGGTCTTCCCATTTCATGAGAAGCTTGCGAGATTACAGCGGCAGGAAGAGGTGCAACGGATACTGCATGCAGCTCTTTCAAAAGTAGTTTCTGTTGATGCTTTAATTTACTCGGTTCATGAAAATTAATGTTGGCCCTAGTTTTCTTCATGTCTTGAACAATATTATACTCCATCTCATCGGAAACGATTGGTGTTTTAGATGGAGTTGATGACTCGGATTGGATTGGGTTTGTTTGAGTCGCTTTTGGTTATGATTTCTTACCTGCGACTTTATCCTTAGAAACCAAGCTTGCAATCTTCTATTTAGAACTAGGCTGTGGAGTATCGAGTTGATTTCTACTTCTGGTACTGGCTGGTGATGCCTCTTGAGCCTCTTCATCTGGAAGAATGAAGTCCCACATTCCCTGTAGTTCTACAACCTCATCTTCATCAATAGGTTCTTCATTGGAAACTTCTTCTTCTTCTCCTTCAGATTCTGCATTTTTTATAGCATTGGGAGGCTTTGGATCAGTTGAAGGGTTTCTCCTAAAAGGCTTGTATGGTTTCTTAGAAGAAGTCTCTGCTACTTGTTTTTTAATGTCAACCATTTCGTTAGACATGGTTTTTAAAACTTTTTGTAATCCTTCCAAATCAAATGGGTCCTTTAATTGCTTTTTCTTAGGATCATCTCTAAAGGCAACCTTCTTAGATTTTCTTTCATCAATAGCGTTTTTCTTTTCTAAAGGTAAGATACGCTTTTCTACTGCTATCGCTTCCTTCATGTTTTTGGCCAATATTGGCTTGGCATCCCTATCAACAAAGATTGTTATATTCAAAGGTAAAGCAGATATGTACCACTCACTTCGAACTTCTTCGCTAGGCTTGGAAACGGTAGGGATTTTATTCAAGAGTTTGTTGAAATGCGAGTTGAAATCTTTGATAGGTTCTCTCGATTCGGTCTTAAGATTTGATATATCATTGATCAATGTTTTCGTAGACCTATCATCGCCGAACTTTGTCAAGAATTGCTCTTGGGAAATGTTCCAACTAGTAATGGATCCTGATGGTAATGAAAAATACCAAGACCCAGCCACTCCTTGTAAAGTATATGGAAAAAGTCTAACAACAGCGTCTTCTTCTGTAACTCCATTTAAATTTATTGATAACATAAAGTTATTTATGTGTTCTTCTGCTAGCATGCCTGTTTCAGGATTAAACTTGGGCAGCCATTTCTCAGGATGGGCTGGTAATTGATGTAAGGGCGTAGGCAATGTGACTGCCCCTGGATTGTTCCATGTGTTTTGAACCATTGTTGAACTACTAACAAAGGAAAGCACAAATGAAGTTCCTTGTGGTTGGGACGAAGATGTCGAAGTTCCAGTACTCTATTAAACAACGATATGAAGTGGAGGAGTGGACGGTTGACTTTGCAATGGAGAAGATGAAATGGATGATGATGATGAAAGAGTCTCACTATCACACCCTTAAGGTGTCATCCTTGCTCTTTTCCTTTTAGGAAGAGCTAATTCGATTGGTTCAATACCAAGATTTTCACTCTGTAATCTGGTAAGAGGATGAGAAGGAATATATTGCAAAGTCACACTACCTTGAGATAATTCAGATTTCTGCAGCGATATGGAAAATCCTTGAAGTTTACGGATCAAAGACTGAACTTCAAGGGGTTCGATAGTAGATTTATCTGAAATGTTTGGGTTTGCGGCAGTGGTTATTGTTTTCTCAACTTCTCGCTTAAGGTTTAAAGACTTGGAATGTGATGGAGAAGTCGGGGGAGATGTTGAGGGTGATTTACTCTTAGAATGGGTTTTGGATTTAGATTTACTAGCCATTCACAGTTCGGGCCCTCCTTCTAGCGCCAAATATGTTGAAGCCCCGAAAATAGGGTCTACAACAAGGGGGATAACCACCTGGTCTGGACCTTGAAAGCAGCTCCTTTTCCGTTTGGGATAGTGGCTCCAACTGGGGGTAATGGGACCAGTTTCCCAATTTGTTTGTGATGATGCTAAAGGATGATGTTTTCCTTCCTAAAAGTTTATAAAGAGAATGCTTTTAATCTAAATCTAATCTAACACATGCAATTTTATTCTAATGAATGGAAACATCTAATTATAAAAACCTATCCCGGGATTAACTCTTCACTTATGCGATCTAAAATAGTTTCCAACAGCAATCGGTAATAAACATTATTCAATTGCTACGAGAAAAAAATCCATTAAAAGTAAATTGTTTCGTATAACAAATTAGCCGAAACAATTATGATAAGCATATCGCATAATAAGTTATTCATACACTCAGCATAAAAAGAATAGTTACCACCGTAAAAAAAATGCAAAAATTATAACTGAACATTCAGGCCTTCATATATAAACAACTGAAAATAACATATCACTTGACGCATAAGCAGAAATCATTAAGAGATAAAAGTACCATTGATAATAAGTCCTACTCATGAGCTTCAACAATATAGATTTATATTCTCATAATTCAATATCTACTAAGAGTACAGAAGTGCAATTTAGTAGCAGACATTAAACACAGATATAAATAAATCTCGTTCCATTCAATTACCAAAATGTCCATCTACTAAATACATGAGAGGGGTTTAAATGCTACTAACTAAAGACTAAAAATAGTTATTACAAAAATATAGGAGGAGGTTTAAATGACCATCCTCATCTAAGGAAAAAATAAATTGAAATTAAACTGAAACTGTATCTAAAGATCAACTATGCATCTATTCTCTTAAGTCGCAAGTATCCAACATCGGCTTCAAGAGTGTTGGTTGGACGACCTCCGATTTTAATTGTCCTACGAAAACGGAATCAGAAAGTTCTGGCGCTATCTTCTCAGCGGAATTTGTAAGGCACTTCAGAGTCATACACTGACTGTGTGGTTTCACCAAATATTACTAGTAAGTGTCCCATTTTAAGTTATTTAACTTTTTGATTGACTCTACCTTTTCTTCAGCTTTCTGTCTCCAACTCGTTTGCAGTTACTGTGTTTTTGGGAGAAATCCTGGAGTGGTTTCCGATATTAGGTTGGCTCTGTGTAGATTTTCATTGACACAGTCAATGATATTGCTTGCTTCTGTTGTTGCTGCTTCCGTTGCCTGTTCTGCTTTTTTTATCTGTGCATCTCATTTATTAAACAACATTTCTTTGTGGGATTCATTGATCTTGGGCAACCCTACTTTCTTGCCTTCCTCTGAATCCTGCCAATTTAAATAGTTAGAAACTTTCTTATAAATTAAATCATAATCAAGTCACAAATCTACGACTTGACTTGTGATATTGTCACTCATTTCGCAGTGAGAGTTCCATTGTAATATTCTTTGGCAAAGCATTTCTTGCTATTGCAAGAGTTGATCTCCTGTGACAAATTCTGTGACTTTAGGGTCATCTTTGTGCATTTCTAACGTGACCTGTAAATGCTATTATTTTTTGGCCAGACTGCTTTGATAACCCAGCTGCATTTGCTGGAAGTCCTGATGTAACTTTACCCATTTTTTCTTCTGCTTCCCGGCTAACGCTAGCCTGCTGTAACTGCTGCTGCAAAAATAGGATTTTATCCTCTTTATCTTTAAGAAATAGTTGAACTTTGAATGCTTTGCCAATAGTAGCAGAAGCATAAGCTCTTGCGATTTGGGATAATCTAGTCAGGTTCTCTGTCGGATCAGTGGTAGGGTCTTGCCAAAGGACATCCAGCAAATCTGCTTCAAGTGAGAGCATGCTGTCTATTTTTCACTTCTTTCTCTATCTCCTAACCACAACTTTGTGCTGTGGATTGTAAAACACATCTAGATGAGGGATTTACTCTATCTTTAGTATAATTTCAAATGACGGAGCTTTGAGAATGTGCTCAGTTTCTGGAGAATTGGCAACTGTTTCAATCACCATTTATGTGGTTGTCTATGCTAGATTCTTTGGTGTCTCTATGTTTTTTTCCTCCGCGTTGATCAATTCATTAAAGTTTTCCCATTATTTATCCATCTCTATTCTTAATGGCTTTGTTGGCTGGATGAGGGGAGCAGGAATTTCCACCTGTTTTGGCGACAACACTTGTTGCTCAGGATTCTCCTTGGATTGAGCAGTATCCCTGATTGATCCTTCACTCTTGTTCTGATCACTCTCTAACCGTCTAGACCTTTCTAGCAGATTCTCTTTCAGACTTAAATTTAGACTTCTCTTACCCCGAGCTTCCACTCATGCTAATGCTGGGAGTGGGTTCCCTCATTGGTTCTACACGCAATTTTTCCAATGGGACATTTGCCAATCTTCATTCTCTATAGAGTTTAAAATCTTGGAGTTCTACTAGGCCAAACTGGATTTGGCCATGTGTAAGATGTCTCTGAGTGTGCTCTTCTACTCGAAAACGTCATCGAAGAGATCATCTTCCTTAGTGAACACCTTTATTTTAATTGTCGTGGTAAAATTCTTTATCACATCAAAGGGATTAAATTGTCTCCCTGGGAACTTAGGCAATTGTAGACTCAACATGTTGCCTACTTCCCTGAAAGCGTGACCTAAATCAAACAATGCAAAAGCTCCACAGACCAGAAGGAATTGCGGCCAGATTGTCTTTTTCTTGTCCTTAAGTTCTTTGCTCATTCCCTCAACCCCACAGATTTGGTAGGCTATTTCCCGAGCCATCAATTTGTCAGGAACATATAAGGGAAGTATGTGAGGAGAGGCAATGCTTCCGAATACTCTGATATAAGTGAAAAACTCTTCTCCAAACCATCTTCCCACAGGGAGAATATCAATTTCGGCTTCAGGAGAAAATCTTGGGGCATCTATATTATACAACATCTTATGAATGGGTAGCATAACTCCATGGCAGATTTTATAAAAATATGGGGTGAACTTAGAATCCCGCAGTTCCTTATGGTAGACTTGAATGGGTAAGGGATTTTGTACCATCCATTTCCAACCCATGAGAGGAAATTTAGAAACAAAACAGATAACATCCATGACATAGGCAACTAGAAATAAGGGAGGATAAAACCTCTGAGCAAAAATCCTTTTAGTCCGATAATTCCAAATAGCAGAGGCTGAGTTATTAGACAATATTTGGGCCCAATCCATTATAGTGGCATTGGTGGCCGCATACAGTAGGGGTAGCCACTTGGATGAAAACTTATTGATATCAGGTTTTCCGAATAGCCTACATAACTTTGCAGCAGCGAAACATTACGGAGAAGAGAGGGAACCAGTGTTGTACATACCATTTTTTTCCTTCTTTAACAGCTCTTCCTTTGCTGACCATCTTTTGGTGCATTCCTCCAAATCTTCGTTCTCCTCAGTGAATTTCTCCATGAACTATTTGTTATAGCTAGCCTGCGGCTCTGGCAAATGACACATGCATCTTAAATTATGTGGGGTAAATGACCCTATAACTTCTTGGTTCCACATCTTGAATTACCTGTCCGTTATCTCAGCATCGTCTATCACCCATTTGACCATATCTGTATAGGGAAGCATTTTTGGCCTTACTGCAATACGGTGCAGAAATGGGCATGCAAGATTTGTAAGTGATGCTTCGGATGACTCGCGTCCATCTGTCGTAGTTGTAACCTCCATGACTCTCAGGTTTTCTTCCTCCAGTAGTCTATAAATGCCTTCCCAAGTAGATATCCCTGCTTCTTTGGTATAGGTGGTGTCTGTGAATAATGGAGTCATCTCTGATTTTTTAGATACTAGAGCTTTTCCTTTCTTCCCCGTCACGTTTTGTGCACTGCTCTGTGTATTGTTTTGCGTACCATTCCTGTAAGTTCACAAGTAGAGAACTAAGACACAATAAGAAAGATAACGAATGATGGTAAATAATAACGTGACAGGAAAGCTCTTAATTCTAAAATCACATCAAATATATCACCTTGAATGAAATAATCCTTTTGCTCAGATCTAAATCATTTCTCATAAATAACCATCAATAAACCACTAAGTTGACATTAATTCCCATAACTCAGTATCGGATGACGAGAAATATTTCATCGAACTGTGAGCCCTTTTGATTTGTGATAAAGCGATTTTGTGATTTTGCTTCACAATATCACAGATCGCAATATCACTAATCCTTTTTCGTTAACAATCATTTGCTTCATTATGCGACTATGAGATGCGATTTGTGAGATGCTTTATCGCATTTTGCAATATCGAGATGTTTTATCTTAGGTGGCACTGTGATCTATGGGATCTATGATATGTGATGAATCTATGTGGCTCGTGATCTCGCATCATCGCATTTTTCGCAATTCTGATAGTTTCTTTATATATAATGCCCTCCGTTACCCTTTTGTGATGCGATGTTCATCATTAAGAGAACGATTTTATTTGAGACTTTTCATAATACTTAAGACTTTTCATTTGCGAATGTTTTTCCTAGCTTTTATGGTAACATTGCAATTCTTTATAGGGAAGCATTAATACTTAAATTTAAATGCGCACAAAGCAAGGAAGATAAGTATCTTAAGCTTATGATATTGTGTTTTATTAAAAGAGAATTCTAAGTGCTAGTTTTTTTATTTTAGAAGGGTCCCCATTTATTTAGTGTTTTTACTAATACTAAATAAAAAGGGGGGTTGTTGTTGCACACAACAGGAAGATTCATCTGCATAATGAAAAAGGCAATATGGGAGATTCCAATCACGTTCCAAGGCATTTTTTAAAATGTGGATGTGAGAAAAGGTTGTTGTGGAAGGTGATGTTTGTATATGGGAAATTTTAATTACGTGCCAATGCATTTTTTTAAATGGATGTTAGAAAAGGTTGATGTAAAAGTATTGTGCGTATACCACTTCCAGATTTACTGTTATTCATTGAACTGCCTTTGTGATCATTGTTATATACCTTCACTTCACTTTAGTCCGAGAGTCTATATGTCCAAACCCTCTCTCACCAGGATTCTTCTTACATTATCTCATTTTCGCTGAAATTTATTTTCTTTGGAATGTTCAATTGGACATTTTTACTTACCCACATGGCAGGGGTGGTGGCGGGGGATTTAATAGGCAAACCATATAGATATTAAATCCCTCCACCCCCCACCCTGTGACAGATCCTTGCAGTACCATACTTAGCGCATCAGTTAAATTTGAATCGAATACATGAAATCTGCAATTGAGATAAGTTTAGGTGTGATTTATTTTGTTTGGAATGTTCAATTAGATATTTCTACATTCAAAGAGTGTGGATATGGTGAGTGTTTTCTGATGTTCTCCTTGGTACTAGTGGTAATGCTTCTATGGACAAGGACAGCCCTTTGACCATAGCTCATATGCAAAGGTTGTGAAGCTTCTATATCTTAAATATTAATGACACAAGACTTTAACTACACCTTTTAGTTAGATTTTGTTAATATGGCTTTCATGTTTTGAGAAAGAAAATTAGCCTTACTGTCAATGTCTTGAACAAATTTCTTGGAACCTTGAATTGGTAGTATGTTAGTTTGATAGCCATTTGTCCAAACAAAAGTATTATTTTCATTGCATCACAAGATCAACCTTGAATTACTCTGTTCTGCTATTTTTTTTCCATGCATTCTAAATGGACCTGCAGATTGTAATCAATCTTGAGATAGTTTTGAAGATCGTTATTATTTAAGATGGACATATAAAAAGCCAAGGAGATAAAGGATGCCGAATGACATTCAATGGTTTACTGATGGAGAGAAATCATGTTGGCTGACATTCAATGGTTTACTGAAAGAGTATAACATTGAAACTCCAAATTTCTGTAATTTTTGTACATTTATAACAAAAATGAATTTATAGTAAAAAATACATCATATCTTTTAAATTTATAATAAAAAAATATTTATATCAAATGGTTTTAGAGTTATCTAAATACATAATGCGATTATTTATATGATTTAATTAGAAATTTACAACTTGTTAAGCATTAAGGTCATTGTGTAACCTTATTTCTACCTTGGGGAGAGCTTAGAGTTGACTTTCACATTCTTACCTTAGTATGCATACCCTAAGAGTAAGGCCTCACCTAAGTACAACTCAAGTAAGTAAATCTTGTGCAAACTGAACATGGAGTCAAAACATATGAAGGATGGGATCAAATAAAATGAAACACTTCTAAGACAAGTGCAAGATTTCATGGTAGATGAAGCATGCAAAATAAACCTTGTGGAAACTGAACATGAAGCATGCAAAATAAACCTTGTGGAAACTGAAGATGAAGTCAGGGAAGGTATAGAATAAAACATTTTAAAATAGGGCATGTTGAAAACAAATTAGTCCAGGCAGATAAAAGATAAAGCATTGAGCGAAATAAATAACATTCTAAAATAGGACAAGTGAAACGATTTTATTTTATGGCAGATGAAGCTGGGAATTAATAGGAAGATTTCACAGCAAATGAAGGAGATAGTTTTTTTAATAGAACACGCTGAAAAGAGAATACAACATTTGGAAGAGTGTGAAAGGAAACTATGACAAGAAATTATGGGAAATGAATCTGAATCACGGCTAGAAATCATTTTTAATAGAAAATGCTAAAAAGAGACTACAATATTTGGAAGAGTGTTAAAGAAAATTGTGGGAAGTAAGTATGGGTAATGAATCAGAATCACTACTAGAAAACACTTTCATCTTCTCTTTGACTCTCCTATTTCTAGTTGCAAGTTCATACAACTTGCAAAACTAAGTTGGTCAATGTGAAGTTCATAGTGTAGAAATTCTCATTGTAGATTAATCTAATTATGCAATGTACTAAAGCAAAATACTTAATCTACTTCTACAATCAAACTTGTGGAAGCTTAATCGATTTGAGCAAGATCAAACATAACACATATAACAAAGAAGAAGAATCAATCACACATGAAACACAGAAGGATACTCTAGGGAAAGCCTTAGCTAAAAACCCCACTATTTGTATTATCATACAAGTGGAAATATCTCAAGATTACACAAAGCTTTAGCTCTCAGTACAATCCCTCTCACTGCTTATAGACAGACTAGACAACTCATATGCCTTTCCGTCTATCCTCCAAGCCTCCTATTTCCTTACGTTGTTTTCCCTGGGTGCTCCTACTGTAACCTTGTGTGACACTGGTCTCACACACTGTAAAACTGCGCAAATCTCAAGGAATGAATTCCTTCTGCATGCAAGAGATTTTCTTATAGGAAAATTCTTGCAACTGATAGTACACTGTCCATGCCTTTAATCTCAACTGAGCCTTTGTCTGAACTGACATGCATGAGTTATTCATGAGAGAATATTCAGTTATATGGAGTACACTAGTTTCATGCATGCATGCATTAACTGACTGAACTCGCAATCAATTCCACAAACTATTTGGAACTAATCTAACTAGATTTAACTCAGTTAATTGAGCTAACTAATTACAACTCAAATTCAAGTCATCCTTATTTCCTTAATTAAGGGATAACTTCCTCAATCAAAGGGATAACTGTTGCATGACTTCACAAAGACTTCATGTTTGAATTTCTCCAACTAATTAACTCAAGATGAATTAATTAATTATTTGTCAAACAGTTGGTGAGACTAAATTCGAATTTTAATTCAAGGAAAAATTAAAATTGGAATATATCCTGAAATGCTATCTATAGCAATGCTAAATTTAGCATTTCTATTTTTAGCATTTCTTGTTGTTATTTTCAACACGTAAGATCAAGAATTTCTACTTCTAATTGTAAATTAATTAAACCCACTCGTCCTTATTAAAATCAAAGCAAGGTTACATCATTTACTTTATGCCAAACAAAAACAGAAACATATATCAGAAGTAATTTATACAAGAGGTGGAATTTCAGATCTACTTAAAAATAATTTCAGTCATTGAAATGTCAATGCATCTACTTCCTTAAAAAAAAATGAACAATGTTGCAAATTAAGAACCAAATAATTGTTTCCAGACAATTGCCAGGTGGTAAAGACAATTTGTCATGTTGGAGTCCTGGGATGTATAGAGTACATAGGTCACACAAACTCTGCATTGTGTGTTTGTAAATGCCACCACCAAGCAACAGGAATGACATCAATCAAACATAAAGAATAGGGCTCCCTGAAAATAGGAGAAAAGATAGATTACATGATTTCTTTGTCAACTGCAATGCAAGGGACAATAGTAAGTTTCACAACTTTGAGATCTTCAACACCAAAATATGATGATAGCCTTAAAAAAAATGAAATCATTAAGATCAGGCAATGAAATACATGGCGTATCCTTGGTACTAGTGGTAATGCTTTTGAGGACAAGGTCAATGCTTTGACCATAGCTCATATACAAAGGTTGTGAAGCTTCTATATCTTAAATGGCTAAACAAGATTTGTTAGACATGTGGGTTTTAATATATGAAACCATTTATACTTATGTTACCTGACTAATTCGCTCTCTTATGCAACAATGTTCTTGGATCATATGTCCATTTCATATGGAATGTTTACTAAGTGGTTGTAGTTAATGGGGCATTGATTTGAGCGTTCAATATATTTTTATTCTTTATCAAAGTATTTTTTTGTTGTATTTGTGTTGTTCAATTTATGCCTTAAGATGTTTCCTTTGCAACATCTAGTGCGAATGCTAGTTACATTTTTTAGCGGAGAGACACTCTCCGTCACAATATGGAAGAAATGTTATTTTATTACATTTTTGGGTGGAGACCAAGTATGGAAGAAATGTTGTGGAGAGAGGTCTCATTACATTATGTTATCTAAACATTTTGACTTAGTCAAATTGCATAAAAATAAAAAAGAAAATAAAAAATAGAATTATTAATTAAAACTTTTTGACTCAATGAAATTACATAAAAATAAAAATTAAACAAAAAAATAAAATTAATAATTAAACCAACCTAGATCCATCTTAAGTCTGGATCTATCAAGCACTGAGAGGAATCAAATCTCTGGAGGTGCAAACATTTCTTCAAGTTTTGCAATAAAAAAATAACGCACGTCCAGAGATTTGATTCTTCTCAAATGTCTCGAGGTGCAAACATTTCTTCAAATTTTCTAATCAAAATCAAATTATGGAGGTGCAAACATTTCTTCAAGTTTTTGAATCAAAAATTAAATTCGCACCTTGAGAGATTTGATTTGATTCCTGTCAACCCTGATAGATTTAGAGTTAAGATTAATCTAGGTTGGTATACTTTTCAAAAATATTTAAACACCTGATATCAACTTTATATATATCTATATTAAAAAGAAAATTAAAAAAAAAAATATTTTAATGTTAATAAATAAATATCCCACTTAAATTTTAAAATAATTTTTTTAAATAAAAATAAATTTTACTATATTTAAATATATTAATATAAATAAAAAAATAAAAAAAATTCATCCGATAAAATGACTCATACATTTATTATATTATAAAATCTATATACATTTAAAAATACAAAACAATTAAAAATAACTAAAATAAAAAGGCAACCCGCAGGAAATCCGAATTGGAGTAACGACGTGGGAATTTGTTTTTGTTACATTACGTGGCGTATCTGACAACCACCGGAATCCCAGTCCCACAAGAAAACAAAATCAGCGATAATGGCCAACTGGAGTCGTCATTATCCAACAAAACTTGCGCCACTGACTAATTCTTTTCCACGTAGCATGGAAAATGGAAGGAACCTCTGTTTTGGTGCGACACTCTTAAAATGAAAGCGGGCAAATTGATGTGGGCAAGAAACAAACAAAGATCACATTTCTCTCAATTTCCCAAAACTTATCCGAAAATTAAGACAATGTCCCGTCTTCGAGAGACTTGACTGGCAGTTCTTGACTGATTATTAGTTGGCTCTCCCCAATGCTGTAGTTTATACGTCGTTTTGAAGGTTTTTTCATGGTGTATTTTGTAGTAAAATTTATTTGGAATTTGGAAATGATTGGGAAGAATTATAAATTTGAGTGGTTTTCAGAGTGGTAAATTCATATTGGCAATCAAAAACACGTTTTAAAAAACAAAAATCAAAATTCTACCAAAAAATTATTTAGAAATCCCCTTCCAAAAAAACTGAAAACTCCTGAACACATAATAGTTGGACAACTCCCACAATCTGACCACTCTAACGTGTTTGGAAATCCTTCTTTCCATAATATATTTCAACACGTTCTTGCATGACTCATTCAATCTAATTACAATGTTGTTGTCCTGAGGCTTTTATGTAATCTATATAATTCATAGAAAGCCCAAGAATGCTGCAGATCATCATATGACTGTGTAAGAGAAAAAGTGGCAGAAGAGAAAAGATAGATTATTGGGTGAACATTAAAGGCATACACACACATTAACAGAAGTCTGAGAAGATGGAGAAGGCCCCTCTTCTGAAAGAATTTGAAAGATCAGATGAATCGAAGTGGAGTAGAGAGGAAGAATTAGAGGAAAAGGAGGAGAAGAGGAGGAAAGATTTGATTGAGAATGCTCTGAACCAAACATTAGCGAGCACGGCCCATCTCGCAAACCTCCTTCCCACGGGGACGGTCCTTGCGTTTCAGGTTCTGTGCCCAATTTTCTCCAACAGCGGGCACTGCGATTCTTTTAACGTTTTCATGACACAACTCCTTCTCGTCCTCTGCGCTCTTTCTTGTTTCTTCGTTTCTTTCACCGATAGCTTTCGGGGGTCTGACGGGAAACTCCACTATGGCTTCGCAACTCCCAAAGGGTTGTGGACTTTTAATTTGAGCGATCATGACATCATACCCGATGCTGGCAAGTATCACATTCGATTCCTCGACTTCGTGCACGCATTTCTGTCGGTTCTGGTGTTTACTGCCATCGCTCTTCTGGACGATAACGTGGTGAGATGTTTGTATCCTGCGCCTAAACACCACACCAAAGAGGTTTTGGATGTGCTTCCCGTGGGCATCGGGGTATTCTGCAGCCTGCTCTTTGTTGTGTTTCCTACAACCCGCCATGGTATTGGTTATCCTCTTGCATCTCATCACTAAAATCCATCCATCTTTTCTTCTTGTTTTCCATATCCTCCTTATTCTTTTATTTTTGGCCGATTAAAAAGATTCGCTCATATGTGAATCACATGTAAAAAGTATATTTCTTATGAACATTGGGTCAACAACCAGGGTTTCCATTTTCACTGCCCCATGTATTTCTTTATTGTTTTCTATGTTATCTAACTTGAATTTTAAGATTTTTTTTTATCAAAATATTAAATTGCATTTTATATGGTTGTTTGAATAAGTAAATGAATTCAATGTTTTCAAAAATTTTGAAATACTCAAATGGTGTAGAATTTACAATTGAATTTAGATATGTGAATTCAATATATTTTTGCCAATTAAATTTTTTTCTTATTAATAGTAAAGAAAGTGACTACAAACAAAAAAAACTTGTTAGATCCAAAGCCACAGTTCCAATGAAATATGTAGGAGCGTGATGGCCCTAGGTGAATGGCCATGCCGCATCCACAACGTCCAAAAGATGAGGCATCATCAGAAAAACCAACGAGGAAGAGTGACCAAATGTCAAGAGGGGGAGGGGGACATTTCAGATTAGAAGGTGAGGATGAGGAAAATTCCATGTAGTATGTGATGATTTTGTAGCTGGTCCACCAAATGTCCCGGTTGACATGGTCAAATATTTGGGTATTCCGGGACTTCCAAATACCCCAAATGATGAAGAATACCACTGATCTGTGAAGAGGATGAACTGTTGACCATCTACCAAGGCAAGAGGCAATGTCAGAACTATCCTAATCTGTAGGAGAACCAAGTTGATGAAGCAGCGAAATCCAGACTGAGGTGGTGAAAGAGCATTGGATGAAAAGGTGATTGATGTCCTCTCTAAATGATAGAAAATGGCCACAACTGCTTGGACCTTGGAAACCCCTTCTACGTAGAATATTCCAAGTAAGGATCCTATTATGCACCACCAGCTAGGCAAAGCATTTTAGTTTAAGAGGGAAATTCCATTTCCCTGCACGGGCCAGCCAAGAGAACTTGAACCAATCTAGAGGGCCAAAAGATCAATTGATATGTCTCCTTGACAATGACCTTACCTTTGCTAAGAACCTCCAAACCATATCAATTTGTCATCTTTAGGAGAGACAATTATGCCAGAGAGTTTGAGAATAGATATATAGGATTTCCATTCCCAAATCAAGTATTCAGGCATCTCAAACGCAATTGCATCTTTCCAATGAGTATAAAAAGAAGAGGAGAGAGATATGTCTGCCATGTCTTTAATCGCAAAAATCTCCTTATTATGGAGAAAGTTGATGAGAGCATGGGATAGAAGATGAGAGCCAGCCATACATGAGAGAAAATCCAAGCCAATCTATGAAATAGTGTCCGAGCCTACATCCCATCAGAGGTTCCCAAAAAATAAAAGCTTAGTCTTGAGAAGGTTGTGCCAAGACTGTGATATTTTTGGAGGATACAGGGCTCCATCACATAGCCAACTAATAAGGTCTTTATTCTGTAAATATTTGGCCTTTATGATATGTTGCCATAGTCCTTGACTACATACAACCCTCCAAATTTTTTTAGAAGAGGAGCTATATTGAAATTAGTCGGATCTTTTATGCCCCAACTACTAAGAGAGACCAGGAGGTTGAGCATCTCCATGCAAACAAGATGGATTTTGCGATATGTTTTTGTAACCACCCACAAAAAAATGGGAAATCAAAGAGTTAATTTTGTGGATGACCCCATAGGAATTTTGAAAATGTGCATCAAGTAAATAGGAATGTTGTGGAGGACAAATTTTATGAGGATAAGTCGTCCTCCCAACGATATCCATTTGTGTGACCACATATTCAGCCCCTTGTCTATTTTGTGTTGTATCCAAGCCCAATCCTTGTTGTTGTATCCATTAGGTTTCAGAAGAAACACCAAATATTTAAATCCACCATCCAAATGTTTGATCTTTACATTAAAGATAATTGCTATCTCCAAAATCTGAGGATCTTCTGGTTCGTTTGAGATCAAAATGGTCTTATGATGGTTTATGAAGAGGCCCGAAGCAAGACCAAAATCTTGTAGAATATCAAATATCACCTTCCATTTTGAGGGCTCAGTTTTTCCAATCGCCAACAAATCATCAACAAATATTAAGTGGGAGAAGGGAACCTAATCAGCTATGCAACAACCAGTTAAGGTCCCATTGGAGACATAGCGCAACAATATTAAGGTCCCGTTGGAGACAGCGCAAAAATATTGATGATATGGAGACGCATAAATATTGATGATACAGAGACTCATTTTTGTGCCCCTAAAACCACCAGAGATTGACTCTCACCAGCAAATTAAATGCCCTGAATTTATATGTTTCTGGTTCCACATTACTGCCATGCCCCCTGATAAACCCTTTGCAGCGACTGCACATACATTCCATTTTGGACAGATCTATAGCATGTATTCCCAAGCCTTTTCCCCGGTTGTCATTGTTTCTTGTAGAAGTGCTATCCCTGGATTGTAGATCCCGGTGATGCTTTTCAAGGACCGTCTTTTGTGGGCCGATCCCAGACGCCGAACATTTAGAGATAATATGGTCATTAAGGAAGGTCGAATTTGGGAGGCTTTGCTCTAAGGACCCAAGTATTATTAGGAAGTGGTTTTTGAGAGTCAACCCCTTGTGATGCAGGTGCAGCAATCGGGATATCTAAGGATTGATGAAAATGATCCAACAAATTTGAAGGGTTTAAGGAGTAGTTTGAGATTTTAATAGGGGAGGTGAAATATGGATCAGCAAGAAGGGTTGCAGGAGGGGTCATGGACTTAGAGGCTAGATTTGAGGGAGAACACTGCGACTTGGGAGGAGCTGGGGACTTTGGGCGCTAATTAATCTTGGTCAATAGAGGATTGGTGATTTTATAGACAGAGGATTTAATGATCGGGTTGAGGCGAGAAGATGGTGTGGATGGGCAGGGCACCGAATAGGAAATGTTGTTGGGCACCAATGAAGTAGAAACATTTTTTGATGGAGGAAGGGTGTCCAAAGAGGTTTCGGGCACCGATATAGCATGGAAGTTTTGCAGAGGAGAGTTGTTATGGATAAGGATCGAGATATATTGAGATGGAGATGTAAATGTAAATGTGTTAGAAAACCTACACAGATGAATCTAGCTAGTAAAGGTTGAACGCACAACTTTGCAGAGCAAAAACACTAAAGGAAAATCGAAAGAAGAAAAGAATGATTCATTAGAAAATATTTACAATGCTCATGATATAACATTATTGGGTGAAGATCCCAAGGTAATGCACTATAGTGGTGATCAATGAGAAGACTCAACACCTACAACAAGTTCCGGAGATAACTAGTCAGTTGGCGGAGTTAAAGAAGGAGCAAATCAAGGAGTAAATCATGCCAAAAGAATATTTCATGCAATCCCATGCTCTAACTAAGAGTCTGCATGTAGATGTGTAGTAGTTGCATGTAGTCGCATGCTCTAACTAAGAGTCCGCTTGCATGCAATCCAATGCTCTAACTGAGAGTCTGCATGTAGGTGTAGTAGTTCCAACACCCCCCCTGAACACCACTATGGGGAAAAATAGAAAATGGGCCCTGACAACTAAGGCCAAAGGTCACCCAAAATACAGTGCAACTTGTATTAAAATTGAGGAAAGAGGGAAAACCTCATGGGAAAACCCCCCCCTCAAAATACAATTTAATCAAAAGAAAAGAGGAAGAAAAGACAGTTGCTAAGCAACTGTCTCCTTCACTCCAAGACGATCACGCAGAGAGCGAAACTTCTGCTCAGTGAATGTCTTGGTGAATATGTTTGCAGTCTGTTCGGCTGAGGGACAGAGCTGCAAATCAATGACCCGATCATGTACTAAGTCTCTGACGTAGTGCATATAGATCTCTATGTGCTTTGTCCGCTGCCGCTATACTGGATCCCTGCAAAATTTGAGAGTGCTCTGGTTGTCACACCAGATGACAATGGGTTGGCGGAACTAAACGCCCAACTCAATGAGGAAGTGTTGTAGCCACAGAGCCTGAATGGTGATGTTGACTACTCCTCTGTACTCGGCCTCAGCTAAAGAGAGAGCAATAGCAGCCTGCTTCTTGCTCGACCAACATATAGGGCCAGATCCTAGACTGAGTGAATATTCGGAGGTGGACTTGAGATCAATGTTGTCTCCTGCCCAATCAGAATCTGTGAAGCCAAGGAGATTCAATGCAGTGCCTGCTGGATAATGAATCCCAAATGTGATGGTGCCCTGCACATATCGGAGGATGCGCTTGGCAGCATTCCAGTGTAGCTCATGCGGCTCCTGCATGTATCTGGAAACTGCCCCTACTGCATATGAGAGATCTAGTCTGGAGTGGGTGAGGTACAATAAGCTCCCCACTAGCTGTCGGTAGAGAGTGCTGTCAACTAATGGAGTGTCACCTCCATCCTCAAGGCGGACCCCAGACAGAAAAGGAGTCAGTGCTAGCTTGCAGTCAGCCATGCGAAATCTCTCGAGGAGATCCCGTGCATACTTAGCCTGAGAGAGTTTGATGCCTGTGGCATCCTGGCTAATCTCAAGACCAAGAAAGAAGTGTAATGGACCCATGTCCATCATCAAGAACCTATCATGCAAGGCCCTCTTGACTGTAGCAATGGCTAAAGCCAAGCTGCCAATGATTAGGAGATCATCTACATACAAAACTAAGATAAGAAGAGAATCATGTGTCCTAAGCATGTAAACATTCAAATCAGACTTACATCTTTCAAAGTTTTGTGATAAGAGAAAAGAATCCATCTTCGTGTACCAAGCTCTCGGGGCCTGTTTAAGGCCGTAGAGAGATTTCTTCATTCTACAGACCAAAGATGAATCCTGAATGAAACCATGTGGCTGCTCCATGTAGATCTCCTCGCATAGGTCTCCATGAAGAAAGGAATTCTTCACATCCATCTGATGTACTTCCCACCGTTGGGCAGCTGCAATGGCAAGTGTAAGGCGTATTGGAATCCATCTTTGCTACTGGAGCAAAGGTCTCGTCATAATCAATGCCATGCACTTGTTGGAAGCCTTTAGCTACTAGGCTCGCTTTCCGTCTGGTGATTTGCCCATCTGCAGCACTCTTGGTCCTGTAGACCCATTTGCATCGGACAAGTTTCCTTCCTGAAGGAAGGGGGACCAGATCCCAAGTTTGGTTCTCAAGGAGGGAGTTATACTCCTCCTCCATGGCGGACTCCCAGGATGGATGCCCAACAGCCTCAGCATAAGACTATGGATTAGAAGACTAAACCAAATGACAATGCCAGGAGGGCGATGGTTCAGTGGCAACGAGGACAAGAGGAGGCTCAATAAGCTCTGAGCTAGTCCTCTGCAGATCAGAATTATCCCCCACAAGACCATTTCTAGCAGCTGGTTTGTATTGTGCATATATCTCCAGTAAGCTCCTTGTTCTCTGATTTATGACAGGGGAATATGATTCACTGCTGGAAGCCCGATCTGGGCTTAGATGTGGATCATCATTTGCATGCACTAGATTTGTATCTGAAGACTCTGTCTCTGCATCTGCATGCTCTTCCTCGGCATCTGCATGATCTGTATCTACATCTGAGTGCACTGAGTCATCATCTCAGACATGAGGTAGATAAAAAGTGTCTGCATGCGGCGATGAGGCAAATGTGAGAGACTTTCCTCAATTTGACACTTCGCTCAATGATGAGCTTGTCCGTAGAGGGAATGAGGAGTCGATATCCCTTCACACCATCAGGGTATCCAACAAAGATGCACTCAGTACTCTGTGGATCAAGAGGTTTCCTCTTTTCAGAGGGGATCCGAGCCCATGCTCGAGAGCCGAAAACATGGAGGTGAGTGATCTCTGGTTTAGTGCCGCTCCAAGCCTCAAAGGGGGTCTAATTCTTGATAGACTTGTGAGGAGATCTGTCCTGGATGTAGTTAGCACAATTAAGTGCTTCGGCCCATAGCTTATGAGGCAATGACTTAGCATGCAGCATGCAGGAAGCCATCTCTTTGAGAGATCGATTCTTTCTCTCAGCAACTCCGTTCTGTTGCGGAGTGTATGGAACTATGTACTGCAACTGTATGCCGGAATGAAGGCAAAGGTTCCGAAGTGCTGTGTTAACATATTCCCCCCCATTGTCTGTACGGAGGGCTTTGATCTTTCTCTCTGACTGTGTCTCAACTAGTGCTTTGAAATCTTCAAAGTGCTCAAAAACTTCAGATTTGTTCTTGAGAAGATACACCCAAGTATACCGTGAGAAATCATCAATAAATGTAAGCGCATACCTTGCTTTGTTGATGGAAGGATGAGGAAAAGGCCCCATGATATCACTAGGGATCAGATCTAAAGGAGAGGATGCTCTGTGAGTCTTGCCGGTGTCAAACTTTTCTCTGGGATGTTTGCTAAGAACACACCCTTCACAAACTCCTTTGGAGAAACTGATATTTGGCAAGTCTTCCACCATCTCATTCTTGCTTAGCTGTTGTATATACCTGTAATTTAAGTGACCAAACCTCTCGTGCCAAAGCCTAATACTATCATCAGCATGTGTAAGCAATAAAGAGGATTCAGATTCAATAAATTCAGAAATTGTATACAGTCTGGCTCTCCATTGTTTACCTCACCAGTTGCAATTTTGGCGCTGCTATGTAGATCATATATGTTCACTGCATCTGGAGTGAATTCCACTCTCTTTCCGGTGCCGAAATGAGTGATCTGATAAACTGAAAGCAGGTTTACCGTAAGTTTTGGAACATGAAGGACATCTTCAAAGCTTCCGTGTAAAAGTTCCACTCTACCTTTTCCGGTGACCTCAATAGATGAGTCATCTCCCATGAGGATGGGAGGTCCTTTGCATGCATCCAAAGAGGAATAGACTTCCTTTGCAGCAGCCATATGATGTGATGCACCAGAATCTCTAATCCATGCATCAGGAGAAGAATTAATTGCAACTAAAGCATGAAAATTGTTACCTTTCCCGTGTGGCGGATCCTCAGTTTTCTTCTTGGCGCCCTGAGAAATGTGGTCCCCAAGGTTGTGCTTCTGAAGGATTTCTGCCATTTGGTCAATTTGTTTCTTCATGCAAGAGGATTATAGATGGAATCCTCTTTCACAGTAGGTGCATCTGTTTCATTTATTCTCTTTCTCATTTCTCGAGCCAGAGGAGTCATTGAAGGACTTGGTGTACGCTTCCTTCTTTGGATGGGAATGTGCTTTTCCCTTGTCTTTTTGCTGCTGATTTTTCTGATTTGAATCAGATCTGTGATGTTTATTGTGGCTGCTATCATGCACAGCAAGTGCATGCGCTTTTGGAGGTTTGATTTTCCCCATGCCAATGAGTTTATCTTGCTCAAAAATAAGGGATTCCATAAATTCTTTGAGAGAAGGCATAGTGTAGGATTTCCCTGTTGCGAGCCTTACTGAATGAAATGTAGACACAAAGACAGAGTATTTTGGTCCGAGCTTTGACATAATAGAGAGAACTTGGCGACTCTCCTCAGATTTGTCAATTCCACAACCCTTGAGTTGCAACAATAGATCAGTAGATCTGGTGAAGAAGTCTTGAATTCTGTCATAGTTCTGTGGATCCAATGACAACAGCTCCACTTCGAGCATATGTCCTTTCATCTCACCCTGTTTCTCGTAGAAATCTTCAACCTTTTTCCAAATCTCATTGGGAGTATTGCAAGCAGACATATGGATTAGTGGGCCTCATCCATACGGTTGAGGTACTTGGATTTCTCTATGGCTGAAGTGGGTTCCACTTCTGTAGCCATGGTAATCATGTACAACCCTTTATAACGGAGGTATCAAGCCATTTGGTCCTTCCATTCGTGATAGTTGTACGGTGTTAGGATCGATGCTTTGAGAAACTCCATTTTTCTGTCAATCTTCAATCTCCAAGCTGTAATGCCTGCAAAATAAAATATTAGTGCGCCTTTTTATCTAGCAACCTGTGAGCTCTGATACTATGTAAATGTGTTAGAAAACCTGCACAGATGAATCTAGCTAGTAAAGGTTGAACACACAGCGTCGCAAAGCAAAAAACACTAAAAGAAAATCCAAAGAAGAAAAGAATAATTCATTAGAAAATATGTTACAATGCTCATGATATAGCATCACTGGGTGAAGATCCCAAGGTAATGCACTATAGTGGTGATCAATGAGAAGACTCAACACCTACAACAAGTTCCGGAGATAACTAGTCAGTTGCAGAGTTAAAGAATGAGCAAATCAAGGAGTAAATCATACAAAATGAATCTTGCATGCAGTCCCATTGCTCTAACTAAGAGTCCGCATGTAGGTGTGTAGTAGTTCCAACATGCAAAATGAATCTTGCATGCAGTACCATGCTCTAACTAAGAGTTTGCATGTAGCTGTGTAGTAGTTCCAACAGCACGCCTCTCAACCATCTCTTTGGCAAACTCGGGATCGACCAAGAAACTCAAAGCAGCGGGTTCCGCTCATAAGCCTTCTTGATCCGATGCAAGAAAACAACCCTGATAATCTAGCCCCTTTCCAGATACGAGCCAATTAACCAATATTCAGATTCCACGCCTTCTCTGTACTCTTGGCGCGAAGCAGATTCATCCCGTGTATAGCTGCAGATCTTTGACGTATACAGCACCTTGCAAACATCATCGACCAATTGCCTCTTGTCAACGGTCCCTACACTGACCAAAACATCAAGCAGGCCGGCCTCTTTCAAAATCTTCGCAGCGGCCTCACGCTCCTCCTTCAGGCCACTGAAATACCTGCAATCGAGCGAGGTATCAATTGTGGGTGCTGCAACAGAGAGCTCTACAGCCTGCTGCACAGTCCATCTCCCAGTCCCCTTCATTCCCGTCCTATCCAATATCTTAACCACGAGCTCCCCACCGTCATAATCATCCTTCACAATAAAAATATCGGCAGTTATCTCAACCAAAAAACTCTCCAGCTCACCTCTGTTACACTCCGCAAAGGTCTCTGCCAGCTCCTGATTGCTCAGATCCCCAACATGCCTAAGTACATCATAGGTTTCAGAGATCAACTGCGTGTCTCCATATTCTATGCAATTGTGGACCATTTTCACAGAGTTCCCAGCCCCTCCATTGCCCACGTATGTAACACAGGGCCCGTCATCGACCTGCGCAGCGACCTTGGTGAGCACGTATTCGATATACCTGTAGCTGGGTAAAATTTTAAAAGAGCCATAGCACGCCAAATGGAAATTTTAAAGAATCCATCGCAGGGAAAATGGAAATTTTAAACATATGAGCTAATTAAAAAAAAATGGGGGCATACCCATTTGCAATAGATGATCTATTTTGAGCGCAATTAGAAATCCAGGCACTAAAATTTTCACTCACTTGTAAGCCTCGATGGTGCCGTCGGGCATGAACGACAGACCATGGCTTGCCCCTCCTCACCGCCAGGGACCCCATTCCCAAATACAGCTACCCCTTCTCAGCGATCTGCCTTGCCCGCCGCTCCGTGTTCTCGTACCACTCGTTGCCCCGTCTACGATGCAATCGCCAGGCTCCATGTAGTCGGAGAGCGTGGAGATTGTCTGGTCCACTCTCGCCCTTCGCCGCCAGACCCGCCAGCCCGATTCTCGACAGTAGCCCCGCCTCCATTGACGGAAAAAGAAAACCACAGAACTCGAACTTTAAACTTTCTGAACAGAAATGAAGAAACTTAAACACTCAAGGTCCCACGATCGAACCTCACAGGAATTGGGATATCAATGTATAACTATATAACTCAAAACCCTCTTCCACTGAAAGCAAGAAGCTCCCATACTGGAGCGCTTCGTTGTTCTGGAGAGCTCAAAGATCGAATCTTACCAGTGTTTAGATATCGATGTATTCGAGATTTCTGCCGCTCTTGCAAGGACATCCAGAATGGAAAAAAAAAAACCTTAAGATTTCCTCCGCTTAGATTTGTAAACCGATTTCCGATTTCCCCGTGCCTTTTCAGGCTGCCAGTGGAAGGCAGGCAGGCAGTGGAAATAAAGGAATCCACTCACACAGTTCAGGCCGTTGCACAGTGCAATTAGGTGTCGGTGCTGGGATCCAACGGCCGACAATTTTTCACGATCGAACGGTGCAGAGTGCCGGTGTAAGGGAGTCCTTCGCAAAGTAACGTAAGAGGCCCACAGAAAAATATAAAGGTTAATTTTTCAGAGGTTTGAAAAAAAAAGAATTATATTAATTTTTACAAGGTTAGAGATAGTTTATGAATTTTAATTTTTATAAGGTTAAAGATAGTTTATGAGAAAGATTGTTTCTTTCATCGGTTTGATTTATTTATCTCAAGAGCTAGCTGCCAGCCTATTTGCATGACTTTTCTTATTGTCTTTGAAGGGCTCACAATCTAAAATGAAATGTTTTTTGTTTCCACTTTTCCAAAGGAACAAAAAACAAAATTGATGAGAATTAGTCCTTAACTAAGTAATAAGAATTTTGGCTCTCCAAGAGATATTGGTGTCTATATATGTTTTTAGTTAATGACTATAAGTAGGATTAAACACTTCAATATAATAATTTTTCATTTTTCCTAACTCTTTATCTTAATTTTTTCTTGATAATTCCATACTTTCCCACCAACCAAAATTATTCAACAGAATAGCTAAAAAATTCATTAGCCTTGACATTCAACCCTAGCTAATAAATTTGACATTTGAAAGAAACTTTTTATTTTGCTGGCATTAATGCGATAACTAAGTCAATCAAGAAAATACCTGCAATGTATGTAGTCCTTGTGTAGTTAATGAAACAGTTTGGTAGCATGAAATTCCATTAATTTCAGATATTTATAGTTTTTGTGTAATCAAATAAAATAGTTTGTTATCAATCCACTAATTTAGAGTATTTTTGCAAGTATGTTAATTTAATAAATTTAAAAAATAATTTCGCTGCCTAACGAGATGCCTATTCCCTATCTTCTTTACAAGATGGCACATAGACTCTGATCATTGAGATGGTGTACGTACCCACTGACATTAGGTGATTTTCTTTGTAATATGTTGTATAGTGTTAAGATATTGACTATATAAGATTTAAAATGTGATATACTATTTTCATTAAAAATAAACTAGCATTTGCACCAGATGTTGCAAAGAAAACGCCGTAAGGCAATAGATAACATATAACACTATGTAAGGCAATCGATAGCATATAACACTAATTAATGCTTCTTTGCCTCACCACCTCCAAGCTGGCACCTGCTGTGCTGGAAACCAACACCCGCACAATTTCAAACGATCCCTTGCGCCAAACATTCATTTGCTCCATTCGCACAATCAGAACACGTCCTCTCGAGCATTCGTTTCTCTTGCTCACGGTGCTTGCTCACCTCGCAGGTCCGCTCGTGGTGTTGAATCCCGGGAGGCTATGCCCTAGGCGTAAGGTAAATTATACTCTGTGAACAATGAAATCCACCATTTTGGTGGGCAACCGGAAGGCCTATGCATATGAATCCCACCCCGTGCTGCTATAAATTATCTGCATTGGCAGCTCCCAGCGTCTGGCGAAACAGATACATTCAAGGTCTCCATTTGGGCATAGGTTCGAGCGATGTTGAAGGTGTTTTCCCATTGCATCGTAATCAGTTACCAGATTTATGACGAACCACTTAGCCATTCAGACATCTTCAATAGTTTTTAGGACATGGTTTAATAGTTAATAGTTAAGTAGGGAGGTCTAATCTCAAACAAAATTATATATATCTGAAAATTGCTCCAAATGCAGTCCAATCTCGGGCAAAATTATATATATCTGAAAACTGCTCCAAACCATGAAAATCAGATAATCCTAAACCACCACCATTGCAAGCTTCCTGCATCCATTGTGCCTGCCTGTGCACTTTGCCAGGTGCATAGTTTATTTGGGCTTTTCATTGGGGTGAGATTTTGAGTACAAATATATTCAATTCTGTGAGAGGAATTTGGTGCACATTAATTTTCACATGCTTTCTAGGAAGGATGACCACGGAAAAATGCAAGGGCGCCAACCAGTGGAGCATCGATGTAAGTAGTAGGCTCAGACTACCTGAAGTATGTTGCAACATTTGCTTTATCCTCCTTTTCAGCTGAAAACATTTTCCAATGCTCCTTTGGTGGGGTGCCATTGCTTTCTGCAATAAATGAAATATGCCTTGCTATTTTAGCAACAAAAAATATAATTGCAAGTGAATCTCATTTTCGTGTCAGATCAACAACCTTTTTCTCGAACTTCTTATTCCTACTTGCTAAAAGAAAACTGTGTTTTTTATTATCAACCTTGAATATTTCTTTCATATCTTCTCTTGCATTATTATGGCGATCTGGGCTCTATGTCAAATGAAGTGACGAGACTGTCATAAGATTAGGCTAGTAATGCAAGCAAGGCGATGACTGCATGTACATTTTGAATTGGTGCTTCAACAGGTGCTAGCATCTCTAACAATTTTTTGAAGTGATTGATGTTGTTGGCCACATCTTATGTTGTCATCTTTATTTGTGAAAACTTCCTCAGCTATATCTTGGGATGACAACTTGATATTCATAAATGTTAAACAGCTTGAATTTCAATTGATTGTTGTGTTTGGCTACATATTAGGAGCCTCCTCTTTATTTGGTGAAGTTCCCTCCGACAAATCTCATAGTTATAGCTTTATTTTCACACATGTGTGCCCCATTTTTCTTTTGGTGTTTTGGCACTGCTGATGTGAGTCATTTGATCATTAATGCTCAAAATGCTACAAGTAAGAGTCCTGTGATTATTAGTTTCCCCTTTGTTGATTCTAGCAGTTCATATGGTATGTTTGACTTCATCTTCTTCCAGAATGCTAAATGATCTTGTTCAATAATGGAATTCCCATTTGCAGCTTCCAGATGAAATCCCATGCTGTTAAATTTTACAGCCAGATCTGTTTTAGACAAAGAAGAAAGTCAAGCTAGCTACAACCATGGTTCTGGTGTACTTTGAGACTTCTAATTTGCATGGGTGTTTGTTGTATTGCTTGTTCTTTTTCAAATAGGTAACCAACCTGAAAATTAAAGTATGGCCTTCCTTATGAACAGACCATTAGCTTTGATATCAAATATTGGAAAAAATTGCAGTGATCAAAGAGAGATATTGAGCTTGTGTTCACAACACTAGAGTGCTCAGCAATTGGAATAAAATTTATTGATTAAGGCATGAATGTACAACAAATAAAAGACATACCATCCATTGAAATATTTTAATTTTAGAAGAAAGAATGATGTATTCACAGTGGACAAATATTAGAGAGTAAAATATACGATAGAGAATTGTAGTGCTTTGGAAATAAAATGCATGAGTCAACCTTACATTATCTGGAATTCTCCCACACTTACAGAGTGTGACTACAAT
>APFE031378495.1:0-49267 GCA_000404065.3 Pinus taeda
ATGTCCATTAAGTACCCCTCAACGGGGGAAGGGTAGCCCAAGATTTGAACCCAAGACTTCCGGTTCGGTGAGACTTCATTTCCACGGCCCTTGCCGCTTGAGCTACCCCATGTGGACCAACCATCTCTCATTTCATACTCAAAATATTTTATAATTTAATTTATTACACTTTTGAGTTGAACAATTTGGAAGCCAATATGAAAGAGATGTTGTAATATCATGTTATGTTGTGTTATCTAAACATTTTGATGCAATCAAATTATATAAAAATAAAAAATTAAATTAAAAATAAAATTATTAATTATAATTATTAATAATTAAATCAATCTAGATCTATCTTAATTCGGGATCTATGAAGCTCTTAGAGGGATAAAATCTCTCAAGGTGTAAACATTTTCTCAAGTTTTACACTCAAAAGGTTTGAACCTCTAAAGATTTTATCCATCTGGTTGCTTGATAGATCTCGAGTTAAGATAGATCTATGCTAATTAACAATTAAACGAAAATGATTTTTCTAAATATAATTAAAATTTGATTATATAATACTAAAAAATGTTTTAATTTTCTTATTTAAATTGTAAATTCGTGTTAAAAAAAAAAAAAAAACTATTTTCGTATATATGTAATAATTCAAATTTACAATTCACACAAATATTCCTTTCATTATTGGAATGGCTTCACAACCTTAATGGTGATGTAGCCATGAGATAAACGACACCACGTTCCCAAAAACCTGCAGACTGCTGAAAAGCTACAAACCCAAGAGACTAGGAACCAAATCAAAATGACAGAGGAGGAAACGGGGGGGATCCCCTCTTATCAGACATAGCGGTAGGGGAATCATGCCAGAACACAAGTAACCAAAAATAAGCAGGAGAAACAAACAAAATGTCAGGACCGATCCTCTGAGCGAGATGGCAGGCAGGCAACAGAGATAAATGTTTACCATGTGCGATGGAGAAACTGAGATTCATCATACAGATGAACAAACTAGAGTAATATAGAAGTTACATGAAAGACAACGTGCTAATATGCAAGTTCATCGAAGTATGGCCGACAAAAAAGGACCTCACCAAATGGATTCAGCAAAAATGGCAGCCCCAAGGCCATATCGAGCTCAAGCTTGGATCTAGAGGCTTCTTCACAATAATATTCTCGAACTTGCAAGACAAAGAAAAAGTATTTGAAAATGGTCCTTAGTTCCATTATAATGCTAGATTGTTTATGAGATGTTGGGAAGAATGCTATGATGCAGACAAGGAAAACTTTTTGGTAGCCTCAGTGTGGGTTAGGTTATTTGGCCTTCCAATGGAATTCTGGGACCCAAAGATACTGGAGGGCATAGGAAATACGATAGGCAGATCTGTCAAATACTAGAAACGACAAAAAAAAGGAAGATATACTTCATATGCAAGAATATGTGTATACATGAATATAGCTAAACCCATCCTAGACACAGTGGAACTAGAGTACCATGAAGAGGTCTGGCAGCAAACCATAGACTACGAACACATCCCATTCAGATGTATAGGATGTCATGAGCATGGCCACCTATTTAAGGAGTGCCCTCTGAATATAGAAGAGGGAGAGAACATGAATAAACAACAGAGGAAAGATCAAGAAGATAAGGAAGGATTTCAAGAAGTGAAAAGTAAGAGAAGTCAAATAAGAACGAATTCCAGCGGGGGAAAAAAGAACAAAAAGCTCAGCCGAGCAGAACAAATAGCTTTGATGTGTTACAAGGAGGAGAAGAAGAAGATAATAAGGTCCAAATAATGGACTATCAGGGGGGAAAAGAAAAGGAAAGCAGCTCGAGTCAAGGCAAACTAAAACCTAAGAGGAAATCCCAAAGTGAGAAGACAAAGAAGGAGGAGAAGGGAGACAGAGAGAATATGGATAACACTACAATGGAAATAGATACAAGTAGGGGAGAAGAACTAAGCATGGAAGAAGAGGTGTTGAGGAAATTTTTGAATGAATGGAGACACCTAGATGAGTGATCCATTCCAGAAGACAAAAAGTGACTATACAGAGAAACATTCCAGAAGTATCAAGTTAAACAGGGGCAAGGGAAGGTGGAGATGGTAGAACAACTGGGGATGCACCAAGAAAATTCCTAAGATTACTCAAATAACATGAAAGGCGGAATGAAAAGAGGCCGAAGGAACCTACAGGAATCTATACAGATTATGGGAGAAATGTTGGTGAATACAGGAAGGGTAATACCGCTATCAGTGGTATTTCAAAAAATAAACCAAGTAACCCAACGATAATTACATCCTGGAATATAAGAGGCCTCAACAACAGAGGCAAGAAAATACACTTAATTGAGAGACTAAAAAAGAAAAACCTCAACTTATGCTACTACAAGAAAAAAAATTACAGGAGGAAGAATGGAGGACATACTAAGCAAAATAAAACCAAAGTATGAATGCATGACCATAGATGCAAAAGGTAGTGCGGGAGGTATAGCAATATTATGGAACCCAGCACAAATCACAGTAGACTATTGGGTGGGTATGAAAAGAATCCTCACCGGGTGGTTCTGTCTAATTGGAAATAGAGAATGGTTTCTAGTCTCTGCAGTATATGGCCCTCATATTCCAGTGGAAAAATGGAATTTCCTCCAACAAATACAGAAGCTTGGTAAACTCCACGATGAAAAATTCTGGTTGATAGCAGGGGACTTCAATTTGACAACCTCAACAGAGGAGAAAATAGAAGGATTGCAAAGAGAAGAGTCGGAAATGGAGAGATTCAGAGATCTTCAAGAAGAACTAAAATTGGTAGACATCCCAACTATAAATGAAAAATATACGTGGAAGAACAGAAGGGGAGGGAGCAAAAAAATAGCCTCTCAGCTGGACAGATTCTTGGCAATAGAACACTTCATTGGCAAAGACATATTCTATAAAGAATCAATTCTTCCGTGCCTACGATTAGACCACTGGCCTATTAAAATAGAAGTAGAAATGAATCAAGGAAATCAAAACAGACCCTTTAGGTTTGAGGCATTTTGGCTAAGAGAACTGACCCTAATAGGAAAAATGAAGGAATGGTGGAAAGGGAATGAGAATGAGATAGGAGAAAGAAACCAAATGCACACCTTTCAACTTAGACTAAAAGATCCGAAAGGCAAGATAAAGAAATGGAACAAGGGAGAATTCGATAACGTACATAAGGAACAGGAGAAAATCCAAACAAAGATGAAGAAAGTATAGCAGCAAATAATCAATGAGGGTAGACGTGAGGGGCTTGTAGAAGAGGAAGAGTCGTTGATTGAAAAATTGGAAGAAAAAAGACAACAAGAAGAAGTCCCATGGAAACAAAAATCAAGAATCCAATGGTTAAAAGAAGGAGAAAGAAACACAAGGTTCTTTCACAAAGAAATGATACAACACAAGCAGCAGAATAGAATCTTCTCCTTAATGGATCAGCAAGGAAATCGGCTCACCCAAAAGGAAGAAATGGAGAATATGTTAGTACAATACTTCAAAGTGCTTCTGACAGAACCAAACATTATAAGGGGAGATAATATTAATAAAATCATACAACATATCCCCAATTTGATGAGCAGGGACCAGAACTTGGCTCTATTAAGAAAAAAATCTAAAGCAAAGGTGGAAGAGGTAATTAGGAATATGGTGAGAAACAAAGCACCAGGGCCAGATGGATTCACTGTCAAATTCTTCCAAGTGACTTGGTCCTTCCTAGGTGAAGACATAGTGAAATTAGTGGAGGAGTCCAGATGTACCAAAATAATGCGCCTGACCCTGAATTCCACATTTCTGGCCCTAACCCCGAAGACAGAGCACTCGTAAGAACCACAAGGGTTCAGACCAATAACACTCTGCAATGTCATATACAAAATCTTGGCCATAATAATGGTCAACTGTTTAAAACCCATATTACCTGGGTTGATATCTCAAGACCAAACAGGGTTTGTTAAAGGTAGGCAAATAACAAACGACATAGTGGTGGCATAGGAGGCAATTCATTCATTAAAAAAATAAAAAACCAAAGGAATGTTGGTTAAATTATATTTGGCTAAAGCCTATGATCGATTGAACTGGGAGTATCTACAACGAATAATGGAGGCATTTGGCTTTGATGAAAGATGGATAAGCTAGATAATGTCAATCGTAACCACTCGATTTCTGTCAATTATGCTCAGCGGATCCCCCACAGAGGCATTCAACACAACCAGAGGGATCAGGAAAGGCGACTTGCTTTCTCCCTTCTTGTTTATCATGGCAGCGAAAGGCCTAGGAAGATATATAAAATTGAAAGTCTGTAGTGAACAATATACGGGCCTTAGGCTATGGGGGAATGACCTTCCATTAACCTATCAACAATTTGTAGACGATGTAATGATGTATGGACATGCATCACTCAAGGAAGCTAGGAAAATCATGGTAATCCTCACGGACTTCACTAGTGCCTCAGGGATAGAAATAAACAAAGATAACTCTGATATCTTCTGCTTTAACACTTCAACACCCTCTCAAGCCTTCCTAGTAAGAATTATGGGATTCAAAATAGGAAATTTCCTTATGAAATATTTTGGCATCCAGCTAAATGACTAGCAGAGTAGAGTGGCTAATTGGAAACCCTTTTTGGGAAAAATTCAAAGAAAAATGCAAAGCTGAACATTTAAAACTTTGAACATGCCAAGCCACGTAATACTACTAAGGTCAGTGTTACAATCTATTTCTATATATCAACTAACTAGTTAAGCGACTCCCAAAACAGTATGCCAAAAAATGGTAGACATTTTCAAAAAGTTTTTATGGCAAGGACCCAAAAAAAAAAAAAAATGGGCGCTTCTATCATTGAGTTGGCTTAGAAAACCCCTAAAAAAAGAAGGCCTTGGACTCTAAGACCCCTACATACTGAATCAAGTAATGGGAGAAAAGTTGTGGTGGAGATGGATACAGGGAGGGGTTGACGTTTGGAAAAAACTATGGGAAAGGAAGTATGACATGCCCTGGTCTCTCGAAGGAAAGCTGAGAAGCCATAGCGACAAGAAAGGTTCAGCAATATGGAACCTAGCCATCGACAATAGGGATCTGATCAACAACCACAATTTCTAGGAAATCAGAGGAGGTGACAAAGCCAACTTCTGGGAAGAAGCATGGAAACAGAGAGAAAAATTAAACAACAAGCCTCAGTTAGTAGAATTCCACCAATACACTGATCTCCAAGGGGGGAAACAATGCAAAACTTCTGGTGCATAGACCTAGGAGAATACTGGAGAAAGTGGAAACAAAAACAGGACTGGCCAGAAGCACCAGAAACACCCCAATGGAAGCTATACGAAAAGGAAATGGAAACCAGGAAAATAGCAAAAAAAGAAGGGCTGGACATTCTAAGATGGTGCTATAGGATCAAAGGAATGTTTACAATTAAAGAAGGTTATCAATTACAAGTAGAATGCCTCAGGCATCAAGAAACAAATACCTAGGAAAGCATATGGAAGGAAAAAACATGGGCGTAGATCGCTTTCTTTATCTGGATCCTGTGCCACAGTTGGGCACTAACATGGGATCAATTGCAAAAAAAAGGGATGTAAGGTCCCTCGAAATGTGTCTTGTGCCGAGAACATGTAGAGACAATGGAGCACCTGACCAATGCTTGTAAATACAGTGATAATATGTAGAAAAAACACAATCAACTTTTTGAAATCAGTGACAGGAATCCAAATAACATGAAAACAACAATAGATAACTGGCAGAAAAATCTATACCAGAACACAATACTGAACCGTGCTTGGATAATCTCACTAGGATTGGTCCTGTGGAATATATGGAAAGAACGAAACAACCTTATCTTCAAAGAAGAAAGAAGAGAAAAAGTTGACAAATGGAACCAGATAACCCAAAATATACGAGAGACTATACTAGCAGAGAAATGGTTTAAGGAGGATTCGAAAACTAATCCATAGGAAGAAAAGGTAATGACATGCCTGAACTTGAAACCAAGTATGTTGCACACATCTTCGTGGAAGCACCACACCACCAAAGGAGAGGAAGCAAACCAATTCAAAAGCCCTCTGAAGGAATTCATCAAACTAATTTCGATGGGGCTGCAAAAGGGAACCCTAGAGAGGCGGAGACAGGAGGATTATTCAGAGATGATAGGGGTAAGACACTTAGATTCTATGCTATGACTGTGGAAACATGACAAATAATGAAGCAGAGCTTCATGCCTTGAAAAGAGGGTTGGAAATTACGATAAGAGAGCGATTTCAAAAACTACAGGTAGAAGGAGAGTCAAAAATGGCGATCGAAATGGTCAAGAATCTATAGCAAGGAACACAGTGGGAGAAGATCAGCCAAAGATGGAGAACTGCATGGCTGGTCCAAGTGATCAGTAAGCTAATCAGACAGATAGACTACATCATCGCTACATATGTCTAAAAGAAAGGCAATGTGGTAGCAAATAATCTAACAAATTGGGGATGCGGCCAAGTAGGCAGAACTTTAGATATAAAAGCGGAAGAGCTATATCAAATGGAGGAAATGGAGAACTTAGTGAAAATCCTACAAAAATACAAGGAAGAAGAGGAGAACCCTCGATCAGGGTGTAGCAATGTGGAAGAGGTGGTTCATCGGAGATGGGACCGGGAAGTGGTAAGAAGTGTCCACATGAGCGCAAGGACAAGAATACGAGTGGGAGATGGAGGGAGAGGATAGGGGGAAGGGCAGGTGGAAGGACAGGGAAAAAAAGGAGCAAATCCTGAGAGCAGGTCGGTGGAGATGGGAAAGGAAGACAATGAGGATGGCAGGGGGGCCAGCGGGAGTGTGGCCAGGAGGATGCCGATCAGAGCAAGTGGCAGGACGAGGGAAATGGACGCGCATCAAGAGCAGCTCAGAGAAAGTGAGAGTTAATGAGAACTAGTGTGAGAAAGGACAGAGGGTCATCATTCCAAGGTGATGACGTAGGGATCAGTGCATGGAATAAATTTGATAGATAGGTGAAAGAGAAGTGCGAGGACAGAACGAGAAGGGGAATAAAACATTAAGCAAAAGAGTCAATAGGCAGTTGCATGCAGAGGAAGCGAAAAAGAGCATGAGAGAATAAAGGTTTTGAGGCATTGTTCTGCGTCTTCTCATGCATGTGCTTGTGTTTCTTCTTAGACATCCATTCCCAAATTTCAATTCAAAAAGCACTTACATACCGTTACCTTTACAATAATCAAAACAAACAGAATTAAATTCTTCTACAACAAAGACTGCTCTATATTCTTGACAAACACACATCCAAATACAAAAGCAATTCTAAAATATAACTCAAATTGTCATTCCCTTGTATTATTGTTGTTGTTGTCATCTGCAATCCTAGCAGTGGATTGTCGTTTCAAAGAAACAAGAGAGGGCATCTACAAATAATACTTCTCCTCTCCTCTCGTCTTCCATTATCATTTTCATTTTCAAATGAATATGAAAAGGAGAGGAGAGGAGAGGAGTAGTACCCCATGATGCTTTCTATTGTTATGGTTGTCATTTGCCATCCTGAAAACGTAAATTAAAATCCTGCAAATTTACACCTTCTACACATTAAAATCCACAGAGTCGAATGTTAAAGGTTCATTGTTGTGCCTCACACCTTCTGCAAAGACTCTCTTTTCTTCTTGCATTGGTTGAAGAGCACCATAAAATCCCTCAAAGACTCTCTATCCTTTGAGTTAAAGTGAAGAGCTCTCTCTGTCCTCAACCTGTTTTGGGGAACACAAGTGACTTAAACCGAAGAACTCTCTCCGCCCTCTTCTCGTTTTTGCAAACACACTGAGTTAAACTGAATATCAATAAAAAAATATCTTTATTTTTAAATAATCAATAAAAATATATATAAATATAAAGTTCGAAATAATTTGAAAAAAAAAATTCAATTAGTGTTTGCATTTGCATAAAATTTCGCCTGAAATACAATGAAATGATTAGGTCCATGAGAAGAATTAAACATTGCAACTGATTATGATTAAAAAAATCCGTCCCCAAAAATTCACAATTTAATTAATTGTAATACTTTTAATAACAATTTTAATATATGTTATATTAACAATGATAATTGTATAAACTTGTAGGCTTTACCGTTGATTAATATATTATTTGAGCTTTTCAAATGAACTATTAAATTTTATTATAAAATTTTGATATTTTTTCAAGAGATTTTAATGAATAATAATATTAAATATATAAATTCATTTAATATAAAGTTAATTTAATTTTAATTATAATTTATATTGATCAATTAAAAAAGATATATTTTATGATATTAAAAAAGATATATTTTATGATATTAAAATAATAGTAATATTATAATTATTTCAGTAATCTTCTCTTCGCTTTCAGAAACACAAGTGACTACAAACCAAGAACTCTTTCCATCCCTTGCCCGTTTTTGCAAACATACGTGAGTTAAACTGAATAGCTCTATTTATAAAAAATCCTTTTTTTTTAATAATCAATAAATAATGCTAAAACAAAAAATTATTATTGAAGTTTGAAAGAAAAAATTCTATCACGGTTTTGTATTTGCATAAAAGTTTGCCCAGAAAAGTGATTAAGTACTTGAGAAGAATTAAACACTGCAATTGATTATGATTAAAAAAAATCCGTCATCTAAAATTCATCTTCAAATACTTTTTAATAACCATTTTAATATATATTATATTAGCAATTTTAATATTATATTAGTATTTTAATCATAAAAAATATTATGAGACAATGTGGCCTCAATCTAATTCTATAACCATGCCAATCACAAGAGTCTCTCTACATCTCTCTCTCAAAAAGTGATATAAAGTCATAAATCCATACAAAAGGAACATCCAACCATCCCTCTCCACTAACTCCACTCTCATGGCATTGTAGTATCCCCTCATGAAAATGCTTTTGCTTCTTTCCCTTTTATACGATGTAGGTCATATATATTCCACTTTCGCTCCTTGTCCATGTTCCATTGACATGCAGGTTGGCAGCCCAACAATAAACACTTCCCTTCAATTGGTTCTTCTCTCTTTATCTCTAGATCCCTTGAATTCCCATGTTTCATCGAGGTTGTTCCCCTACACGATGGATTAAAACAAACTATGCCAGACTCTTGCCCAACTGCACTCTCATGCAGACTCCATACATGAGTTTCGCTTTGAATTGTATGCTCCTACATAGCGAATGGTTGATTGGAAGAGCTATGGATGATAGCACATTTGCACTTAAATAAACAAGTTGACCTACTCTAGGGTGTCCTGCTCAAGCTGTTGAACGAACATCTCCTCCTTTTTCAGAAAGTGCATCTGATTGACTTGATCACCCTGTTTTCTTGACTTGATCCCCCCTCTTTTATAGCATGAGAAAACCCATCAAACAACCTTCTCTCGAGTTCTCCTATTGTCCCATCAACTATTTAAGGATGATCCTCTTCCAACTCTAAACTAGTCCACATGTCAAAATGCTAAGTAAATTTTCCATTTGCTGCCTCCTTTATGCAAAACCTAAATGTCATAGATGCCCTTCTCAAATTCTCCTGATTGCAATGCCTTCTTTGTCTCCTGATTGACATCACTTTGTAATTTTGTATCCCTTGGTGGGCTTAAACATCAAGCTTTAGTGTATCAATTATTAAATTCTAGTTACTTTTGTTTTCAAACCTATAGAATGCATCTATCATGAATGTAATCATAACATCAATAGAATGAAAGGAATACACATAACCATAATGCATATAACAATCCTTAACCTACATACTTGCACGCCCAACATACAAATATGTATGATGACATGCTCTTACCTCGAGGTCCAATGCCGCAACCTCCTTCTGATGATCTACATTTCCTGCTCTATATTAGCCAACACATCAAAATCAAAATAATGAACGACATCATGATGACCTAATTACATACAACAACCTCAAATTGCATGTTTGACGACACATCCCACAACAACACCATCAACCTTCACATGGTGACATCACTATAACCATGATCAACAGCATGTAAATGTAACACACACATGGACTACAAGCATAAGCAACATACATGCAACTGACATGAATGCATGACCAACACACTGTGCATCCATTACGAGGAGTGAACAATGCTCTGATACCACTCTGTAATGACCCTCCTCCCACATCTACCCAAGTAACCGACCAACCGAGGTAAACATGTGACAAGAAGTTACTATGCTATTATTATACCTCCTAAGTCATGTTAAGGAAGTGGAACCGATGAAAAGACACCATACAGGCCTTCAACATCAACAATAGGATGCCTAGGAACCATCCCCACCTTTCTGCTAACCAGTGCTCGAGTCCCATTGAGTTTTTAAGCTATTAAACCTTTGGGGATGCTCCCATGCTATGGGCATGTCAGCATCCAGATAGCTTTAGATGATCCCACAAGCTTACATGCATGTTTCCAGGGACTATTTCCAGCAGACCTATGCCAGAGTATCTCTTTGTTTTGCTCGATAATAACAGGAAGGACTAACTGTTCCTCTGTAGACGTAGCCCAAAATTGGGTGAACCACGTATATCTGTGTCTCTCTTGTTCTATGTGTTTTCTGTGTTTATATTTATGCAATATATTTTATGTGTTTCATTGCTCTGTAGTATATAATTTTCTAACAATTGGTATCATAGCCAAAGGTCTATTTGGATGATAAACTCGTAGGAGAGAAGGGTTCCTGGTTCGAGTGAGAGTAATGGCAGAAGATGGTAGGTTTAGGGTCAAAAAATTAACAACCAAAACTACAAGCTGTGGAAGATACAGATGGAAGATTATCTGTATCACAAAGATCTTTACCTACCATTGAGCGGAAAGACAAAGAAGCCAACATGTATGACAGACACATAATGGGATATTCTCTACAGAAAGGCACTTGGAACAATACGGTTGTGCCTAGTGGCATCGGTTGTCATTAATATTTCAAAGGAAACGACAATGGACGGTTTAATGTCGGCATTGTCCAAACTATAGGAAAAACCCTCGACCTAAAATAAGGTATTTCTTATGAAGTGTTCATTTAATATGAAAATGTCAGAAGGTTGATCTGTTGTTGATCATTTAAATGAATTTAATATAGTTACCGATGAGTTAAGTTATGTAGGGGTAAATTTTGATGATGAAGTTAGGGCTCTGTTATTTCTATGCTCATTGCCAGAAAGTTGGAATGGTTTAGTTATGACCATTAGTAACTCTGTCTCTGTATCTAGTACTTTAAAGTTTGACGATGTTGTCGATGCAATCCTTAGCAAGGAAATGCAATGGAAAAGCTCTTGTGAGACATCAGGTAATGCTTTGACTGCAGAGGCTAGGGGAAGAAAATTGGAAAGAGGAAAGAGCCCAGGATATCGCAGTAAGTCAAGGAAACGCAGATCCAAGTCCAGATTGAGGATAGTGTGTTGGAAATGTGGGAAGAAAGGACACTTGAAAAAAGACTGCAAGTCTCAGAAGGGAAAAAAAGGAGACGCGCATCAAGAAAAAAATCATGAAGCGAATGTGACAAGCGATGTGTTTCAAGATGCTTTGATCCTTTGATTAGAAAATATTATGGATTCCTGGGTGGTAGATTCAGGGGCCTCATTCCATGCCACACTTGATAGGAAACATTTTCATGATTATGTTCAAGGAGATTGTGGACAAGTTCGATTGGGTGATGATAAACCCTGTAAAATCATTGGAAAGGGTACAGTTTTCATAAAACAACAAAATGGAAATCATTGGCTATTGAAGGAGGTAAGGCATGTTCCAGATCTGAAGAAAAATATAATTTCAACGAGGTAGTTGGGAGGTGAAGGTTGTGTAACTACTTTTACAGTTAAAACATGTAAGGTAACTAAAGGAGCCCTGGTAATAGAAAAAGGAGAAAAGGTTGGTACATTGTCTTTATGAAATGGTATTTCTAATTCTGTTAATGCTTTAACGTCTACAAGAGAAGATATGACATTGTGGCATCATAGGCTCGGGAACATGAGTGAGAAGAGGATGCAAATTCTTCACTCAAGAAATTTGTTTCTAGGTTTGAAGCATGTTGATTTAAAATTTTGTGAGAATTGTGTTGATGGAAAACAAAAGAGAGTCAGATTCCTTAGAGTTGGGAAAGAAAAGAAGAGCGAAAAATTATAGCTTGTGCATACAAATGTATGGAGACCTGCTCAGGTATCATCTTTCGGTGGCTCTTGTTATTATGTTACTTCTATTGATGCTGCAACCAGAAAAAACTAGATTTATTGCATTCGAAATAAATTTGATGTATTTGATACTTTCAAGAAATTGAAAGTTTTGGTTGAAAATGAGACAAGAAAAAGGTTGAAGTGTCTCAGATCAGACGATGGAGGTGAATATTGCAGCAAAGAGTTTGATAGGTATTGTTCAGAGAATGGAATTCACAGAGAGAAGACAATTCCAGGGACACCACAAGAAAATGGTGTGTTAGAAAGGATGAACAGAACAATCATGGAGCGTGCAAGGTGCATGAGATTACATGCAGGATTTCCTTTACAATTTTGGGCAGATGTTGTAGATACTGTTTTTTATCTAATAAATAGAGGGCCTTCAAGTTCCTTGGATGGTGGTATTCTAGAGGAGACATGGATGGGTAAAAAGGTAAAGTACTCATTTTTAAAGACTTTTCGTTGTGAAGCCTTTGTCCACATTAATAAATAAATAAGAACAAAGCTTGAGGCAAAATCAAAGAAATGTACCTTTATTGGATACAGTGTTAATGATTTTGGTTATTGCTTTTATGATTACGAAAAACACAAAATCATTAGGAGTAGAGATGTCATATTCAATGAAAAGGTTTTGTATAAGGATCGGATGTAGGAAAACAAACAATTAAAAGAAAACAAAAAAGATACAATGCTTGAAGATATCACAGAAAAAATGAAGGTGCCTGAAAATCATAATGGTCAACGACTAAAACAACAACAACAACAACAACAACCTCAAATGCCTGAAAGTGGTGTTAGAAGATCTACCAAGATAAGTAGACCCCCTAAATGATACTCTCCTTCATTATATTATGTATCATTGATTGATTCTGATGAACCAGAATGTTATGAAGAAGCAGTGCAGATAGAAACTAGGAAGAAGTGGGAGCAAGCAATGAAAGAAGAGATGGACTCCTTAGCACATAACCATACTTGGGACTTAGTCAAGTTGCCTGCAGGTAAAATAACATTGCAGAATAAATGGGTTTATAGGTTGAAGGAAGAAGATGGAGGTAGAAAAAGGTATAAAGCTAGACTTGTGGTAAAGGGGTTTAAATAGAAAAATGGTATAGAAATTGATGAGATATCTTCTCCTGTTAAGGTTGTGGTAAAGGGGTTTAAATAGAAAAATGGTATAGAAATTGATGAGATATCTTCTCCTGTTAAAACATGTAAGGTAACTACTTTTACAGTTAAAACATGTAAGGTAAATTGGCGAACTCATTTGCAATGAAGGATTTCGGTGCTGCAAAACAAATTCTTGGTATGAGAATAACTAGAGACAGGAAGAATAAAAATTTAACATTGTTTCAGATTGAGTACATAGAAAAGGTGTTGAAAATATTTAATATGCATAATGCAACACTAGTTAGTATACCTTTGGCTAGTCATTTCAAACTAAGTAAGGAAATGTGTCCCAATACTCAGGAAGAAATGGATTATATGTCTAAATTTCCATATGCATCAAGAGTTGGAAGCTTAATGTATGCAATGGTATACACAAGGCCTGATATGGCACATGCATTGGGAGTTGTAAGTAGGTACATAAACAATCCAGGAAAAGAACATTGGAAGACAGTGAAGTGGATTCTCAGGTATTTGAGAGGTACCACAAATCAAGCATTATGCTTTGGTGGTTCAAACATTTCTCTACATGGATATGTTGATGTAGATATCGTGGGTGATAGAGATAAAATGAGGACCACCACAGTGTATGTGTTTACTATAGGTGGAACAACTGTCAATTGGGTTTCAAAACTGCAAAGCGTTGTTGCACTCTCAACAACGGAAGCAGAGTATGTTGCTGATATAGAGGCTAGTAAAGAAATGATTTGGTTACTAAGGTTTCTTGATGAACTGGGTAAGAATAAGGAGTTGGGCATGTTATACGGTGACAGGCAGAGTGCCATACATCTTACAAAGAACTCTGCATTTCATTCCAAGACTAGACATATACATTTTAAGCACCATTTCATATGGTCAGCATTGGATCATGGACAGTTGAAGCTAGAAAAGATACATACTAGCCAAAATGTTGCACATATGTTAACAAAATTTGTAACCAACGAGAAATTAAGATTTTTCTCAATTTCAATTAGTCTTCAAGTATCATGAAGAAGATGAGAAACAACCAGGTCCAAAGTGGAGTCATTATCCAACAAATGAAGCAGCAGTGGAGTTTCTATAATTAGTGTCCAAGTGGGAGATTATTGGGTTTGGAGCTTGATTATCTTCTTTATTCAGAAGTATCGCTGCTTTGGACCCTAATTCGTAATGCGGTGGCAACTCTACCTATAAAATGTACGCCACCAGAGGGGTCTAAGGCGGGCAGCAACGATTATTTGGAGCCCCCCTCCTGGTGGGGGATCGGGGGTAGTGCCACCGAAGATAAAAATAGATGTAAAATTACCTTGTAAAATGTTGTAATTTCATAGTCAATCTCGGTCGTTCATTAGGAAAAGATCTTATGGTAGAAGTTATGTTTAATTAAGGGTTTTTTTCCCTAGAAGGCAACCCCTCGCTATATATGAGGGAATTGTATTGTGTTTATGTAGATCTCTATTCTGAGCGAGAAAGAGAGAGGAGATTGTGTGAGAGCAAAGAGGGAATTACTATGGATCTGATATAGGTTGTATCTCTTCATTTTTTTGGATAAAATAATAGGAGGGACTCACTATTTCTCTGTGGACATAGCCGAAAATTGGGTGAACCGCGTATATCTATGTCTCTATGGTTTTATGTGTTTATATTTTTGCAATATATTTTATGTGTTCCATTGCTCTGTAATATATAATTTTCTAACAGAAAGAGCACATTTGGAGAGAGATTAACTATCACCATGACTACATATATGTTATTTTTCTTTATATATTCCATTATTAAATCCATAATAATGTTGACCCACATGTCTATTTTCCCTTTATTTCCTTAACAAGTGTCACATTTGGCCACCAAATCCCAGATGTCAGTTTCCATTCCCTCCCAAAAGAGTGAGCATTTAGTTCATTCATACGTTTTATGAAATCAAGAGTGGCTTGATGTAGCAGGTCAATAAAATTCTTCTATGGTTCTTTGTTCTAAGGAATAATACTTTATTAGAACAATGTTTTTTTTCATATTATAGTGTATCTAGTTTCAACCTATACTCCTTAGGAGGGTTGGGATCTTCCTAAAATCCCTAGATGAATTTAATGATAGTGTCATTTTCCAAGAATTCTTGACCAGCTTCCTTAAACCAACTTTGAAAGGATAAATATAAGGATTTGCTACAACATTTTGTTTATCTTTATTATAGATAATCTCATATTCATACCCTAGTAGCTTGGTGGCCCACTTATGTTATTTTGGTGAAGATAACCTTAATTCAAGAACTTTAGACTATGATAGTTAGTCTTAATCTGGAAGCGTCACCCAATAAGGTATGCATTCAAAGTGTTTACAATTTGCATGATGACAATCATTTATTTTTCATGTGTGAATTTACACAAATTAGGGTCATGAAATTACTTAGAAGTGAATTCCAAAGGGTTCCATTCTTGTATGAGTACTACCCTATATCCACTATGATTGGCAACACATTTGAAGAAATAAATCATAGTAAAATTTGGTAAAACTAATATTGGGATTGGTCACATGGTATATTTTAAAGGTGAGAAAGATATTTCAGCGACCTCATTCCAAACAAAAGTATTTTTATTGGGTACCATGGTTAAGGGATAAACAAGTATTCCATTATTTTCAAAAACTTCATGTAGTACCCTACCATATATAAGAATTCATGGAACTTATTTAGGGTTTTGGGATGGGGCCAATATTTCATAGCTATGAGTTTCCTGGGATCGACTCATGGCCATCATGATTGGACCTTTTAATTAATGCCAGAGAGTATAAGCCCAAGGCCCTAAAATATGTTTCAAGTTATGAAATTATATTAAATGCTCCGCAAACATATATTTTAGGCCGATAATTATCAAATTCGATTATCGAAGGATCATAAAAATACCATTTAAAATGCAATGCCAATCAAAACAAACACCAGATACCCTTGCCAAATACATACCATAATCCTCCAGGTTACTCGAGAATCAAATCAATCCAACTACCCCATGTAATTATATTATATGCTGAGTGTTGAGACATGTCCTAAAACCCTGAGTAATAATCATATATAACCCATCATCTATGCCATAAAATGTTTATCCATGAGTATAATACATATTTATGTATATTGCAGTGTATAAAGATCACATCCAATGGAAAACATATGAAACAATGATTAGGTTATAACATTACTCCAATCCCACCATAAACCTTATCCATTTTCCACATTACACATAATTAAACATTGATGTTTGTTTTTGAAACCCATGACAAGTGACCTTAGGACAACCATCTTTACACAATGATTGTGAAGTGAATCCTCTTCATAATAGTTTAATAATCTATGGCCATGAATTCTTAAGAGGGATCCGACCTATTAGGTGTTTCAAGAAATAATTATAGGAGAGGTTAATTTTTGAAATGCCCAATGAATTGCAGGTTTAATTAGTGTTTATCATGGTCAACATTGCTGATTTCACAGAGAGACTCACAAAGCTAATTAGAATTCAGAATCTTTGGTTATACATAGGGTAAGTGACTGTAAAAGAGTATGTTACATGTTGTCCAAAGGGAGGGAAGCATGGGCAACAAGAAGAGGGAATAAGAGACATAAACTATGATGTTCCATCCCACAGAAGGGAGAAGCACCTGTGCTGAATTTAATGGTGGTGTGATCTTCCCATAGCGCAAATTTCAACATGGTGTGCCAAGTATGTGGTTTGTCATTAATTAACCACTTCAAGATTCTAATAAGATTTTTGATGGTAGATTCAACTAAATCATTAGCTTGTGGGTAATATGTTGACGAAGTATAATTTTTGACATGATATTGATTGCAGAACTGGGTGATATGGGCAGATATTTAAGTAGTCCCACATTGGGAGTTGTAAGCAGGTACATGAACAATCCAGGAAAAGAACATTGGATGACAGTTAAGTGGATTCTCAGGTATTTGAGAGGTACCACAAATTAGACATTATGCTTTGGTGGTTCAAACATTGCTCTACATGGATATGTTGATGTAGATATGGTGGGTGATAGAGATAACATGAGGAGCACCACAAGGTATGTGTTTACTATAGGTGGAACAACTGTCAATTGGGTTTCAAAACTCCGAAGCATTGTTGCACTCTCAAAAACGGAAGCCGAGTAAAATTACCTTGTAAAATGTTGTAATTTCATAGTCAATCTCGATCGTTCATTAGGCAAAGATCTGATGGTAGAAGTTATGTTTAATTAAGGGTTTTTTTTCCCTAGAAGGCAACCCCTCGCTATATATGAGGGAATTGTATTGCGTTTATGTAGATCTGTTTATGTAGATTTCTATTCTGAGCGAGAAAGAGAGAGGAGATTGTGTGAAAGCAAAGAGGGAATTACTATGGATCTGCTATAGGTTGTATTCTTCATTTTGTTGGATAATATAATAGGAGGGACTGACTGTTTCTCCGTGGATATAGCCAAAAATTGGGTGAACCACGTATATCTATGTCTCTATGGTTTTATGTGTTTATATTTTGCAATATATTTTATTTGTTCCATTGCTCTGTAATATATAATTTTCTAACAGAAAGAGCATATTTGGAGAGAGACTAACTATCACCATGACTACATATATGTTATTTTGCTTTATATATTCCATTATTAAATCCATAATAATGTTGACCCACATGTCTATTTTTCCTTTATTTCCTTAACAAGTGTCACATTTGGCCACCAAATCCCAGATGTCAGTTTCCATTCCCTCCCAAAAGAGTAAGCATTTAGTTCATAATTCCAAAGGGTTCCATTCTTGTATGATTACTACCCTATATCCACTATGACAGGCAACACATTTGAAGAAATAAATCATAGTAAAATTTGGTACAACTAATATTGGGATTGGTCACATGGTATATGTTGAAGGTGAGAAGGATATTTCAGTGACCTCAATCCAAAAAAAAAGTATTGGGTACTGTGGTTAAGGGATAAACAAGTATTCCATTATTTTCAAAAACTTCATGTAGTACCCTACCATTCATAAGAATTAATGGAACTTATTTAGGGTTTTAGGATGGGGCCAATATTTCATAGCTATGAGTTTCTTGGGATCAACTCATGGCCATCATGATTGGGCCTTTTAATTAATGCCAGATAGTATAAGCCAAAGGCCTTAAGGCCTCAAGGGTTTTTAGTCATAATGCATAGGGAAAACATCATAAATAGTTAGGCAAAAACTCATGACCGAACCTATATTTGACACACAAGATTGAAAAATGATTTTCATTGCCAACGAAGGGATACGTATAGCAAATGACAACCATTTTGTACATACCTGGTGAGCAGTGAGGGTACAAGGAAAAATTGAATCTAGAAAAACCACCTCTAATCCATGTAATCAAACTCCAAACTCCAAAAAAAGTAAACACTTACTAACCACTAGGATTCACTTGCAGAGAAACAAGAATTGTAAAATAATGAGAATGACCACATTGGAGGGTTTTGTAAATCGACAAGAATCGAAGTGCTCAACTCGAGGTGGTGGAGTAAATGCAAGAAAGAAATGCAGGCATGCTTCATTAACTGAGGTATGTTTCCCATACCACGTTTATACGTTCCAACCATGTGTGTTCGAGTGGGAAATGATGATGAGGATAGATACTATAAACATATTAACAATAGAGATGGGTTGAATCAGAGCCATAACAATGATTTAACCAATGAAACAAGTGAAAGAATTCCATGTCAATAGCCAACATATCATATTGATATAGTTCAAAACAACATTATTAACGAATAAAGGGTTGGAAATCACACCGAGTTGTGTGCACATCGCATAGTACTAAACACCGCTGCCAAAGTCACGTTGCATGAAACAATACAAACTTTCTGGTGAAAATAATCCAACTAACGATACTTAGAAATACGTTTCAAGTTATGAAATTATATTAGACGCTCCGCAGACATATATTTTATGCTGGTAATTATCAAATTCGATTGTTGAGGGGTCATAACCATACCATTTAAAATGCAATGCCAATCAAAACAAACACCGGATACCCTTGCCAAATACATACCATAATCCTCTAGGTTACTTGGGAATCAAATCGTTCCAACTACGCCATGTAATTATAGTATATGCCGAGTGCTGAGACATGTCATAAAGCCCTGAGTAATAATCATATATAGCCCATCATCTACGCCATAAAATGTTTATCCATGACTATAATACATATTTATGTATATCACAGTGTATAAAGATCACATCCAATCACAAACATATGAAACAATGATTAGGTTATAACATTACACCAATCCCACCATAAACCTTACCCATTTTCCACATTACACATATAATTAAACATTAATGTTTGTTTTTGAAACCCATGACAGGTGACCTTAGGACAACCATCTTTACACAATGATTGTGAAGCGAATCCTCTTCATAATAGTTTAAAAATCTATGGCCATGAATTCTTAAGAGGGATCCGACCTATTAGGTGTTTCAAGAAATAATTATAGGAGAGGTTAATTTTTGAAATGCCCAACGAATTGCGGGTTTAATTAGTGTTTATCATGGTCAACATTGGTGATTTCACAGAGAGACTCAGAAAGATAGTTAGAATTTAGAATCTTTGGTTATACATAAGGTAAGTGACTGTGAAAGAGTATGTTACATGTTGTCCAAAGGGAGGGAAGCATGGGCAACAAGAAGAGGGACTAAGAGAAATAAACTATGATGTTCCATCCCACAGAAGGGAGAAGCACCTATGCTGAATTTAATGGTGGTGTGATCTGCCCATAGCGCAAATTTCAACATGGTGTGCCAAGTATACACATAGGGTAGATATACACAGAAGAGAGGAGCAGTAGTATCCCATGATGCTTTCTATTGTTGTAGTTCTCATCTACAATCTTGCGAATTTACACCTTCTGCACATTAAAATCCACATAGTGGAAGGTTCATTGTTGTGCCTCACACCTTCTGCAAAGATCCATATATATATAATATCTTCTTCCTGCATTGCATTGCTGGAAGAGCACCATAACTCTCTGTCCTCTGCATTAAACTGAAGAGAGCTCTCTCTCCTCTCCCCGTTTTCGCACCATAAAATCCCTCTGAGAAACAATAATTGTAAAATAATGAGAATGACCACATTGGAGGGTTTTGTAAATCGACAAGAATCGAAGTGCTCAACTCAAGGTGGTGGAGTAAATGCAAGAAATAAATGCAAGCATGCTTCATTAACTGAGTTATGTTTCCCATACCACGTCTGTACGTGCCAGCCATGTGTGTTCGAGTGGGAAATAGTGATGAGGATAGACACTATACAACAGATTAAGAATAGACATGCGTTGAATCAGAGCCAGAACAAAGATTTAACCAATCAAACCGGTGAAAGAATTCCATGTCAATAGCCAACATATCATATTGATATAATTCAAAACAACATTATTAACGAATAAAGGGTTGGAAATCACACCGATTTGTGTGCACGTCGCATAGTATTAAACACAGCTGCCAAAGTCACATTGCATGAAACAATACAAACTTTCTGGTGAAAATAATCCAACTAACGATACTTAGAAATACGTTTCAAGTTATGAAATTATATTAGACGCTCCGAAAACATATATTTTATGCCGGTAATTATCAAATTCGATTGTTGAGGGGTCATGACCATACCATTTAAAATGCAATGCCAATCAAAACAAACACCAGATACCCTTGCCAAATACATACCATGATCCTCCAGGTTACTTGGGAATCAAATCGATCCAACTACCACATGTAATTATAGTATATGCCAAGTGTTGAGACATGTCATAAAGCCCTAAGTAATAATCATATATAGCCCACCGTCTATTCCATAAAATGTTTATCCATGAGTATAATACATATTTATATATATCGTAGTGTATAAAGATCACATCCAATCACAAACATATGAAACAATGATTAGGTTATAACATTACACCAATCCCACCATAAAACTTACCCATTTTCCACATTACACATATAATTAAACATTAATGTTTGTTTTTGAAACCCATGACAAGTGACCTTAGGACAACCATCTTTACACAATGATTGTGGAGTGAATCCTCTTCATAATAGTTTAAAAATCTATGGCCATGAATTCTTAAGAGGGATCCGACCTATTAGGTGTTTCAAGAAATAATTATAGGAGAGGTTAATTTTTGAAATGCCCAATGAATTGCGGGTTTAATTAGTGTTTATCGTGGTCAACATTGGTGATTTCACAGAGAGACTCGCAAAGCTAGTTAGAATTCAGAATATTTGGTTATACATAAGAGCTAGTTAGAATTCAGAATCTTTGGTTATACATAAGGTAAGTGACTGTGAAAGAGTATGTTACATGTTGTCCAAAGGGAGGGAAGCATGGGTAACAAGAAGAGGGACTAAGAAACATAAACTATGATGTTCCATCCCACGGAAGGGAGAAGCACTTGTGCTGAATTTAATGGTTGTGTGATCTGCCCATAGCACAAATTTCAACATGGTGTGCCAAGTATGTGGTTTGTTGTCATTAATTAACCACTTCAAGATTCTAATAAGATTTTTGATGGTAGATTCAACCAAACCATTACCCTGTGGGTAATATGTTGACGAAGTAGAATTTTTGACATGATATTGATTGACAATAGGGTAGCTATACACAGTAGGGTTTTCTGATTGTTAAAGATAACATATATGGTAGTTTTACATTTATTTAGGTTTTAATTTTTCCCAATAATATAAATATTAGAAACATTGTATCACTATATTTTTTTGGAAAATGTTTTGTTATAAAAGTTACTGACTCTAGTAAAATGTTTTGTTATGAAAATTATTGGCTCTGGATTCATATATTTACTTGGATTTTACTTTTATTATTTTTATCAAATGTTTATTTAATTTAAAATTGTTAATTGAAGTAAAATATCTATTTGTATTTTTTTTTTATTATTTTTATGAAATATTATTTAATTTATAATTGTTAATTGAAGTAAAATTAATTTTATAGTTATTTATTTTAAAAATTAAATGAACATATATCTTTTATATTAAAATTAAAATAAATTAGAAATTAAATCAAATTCTTCCAATTTAATTATTATTTAAATTTTCAATATAAATATTACCTACCTTTTGTTTGGATTGTGTCCAGCAAAATTCCTTATAAAACCCTCCTATGATAAATAACGAAAATAAAGTACTAAGATTAAAGGAATCTTTCATGTTTATCGAAAATTTCTTTTTCAATTTTACACAATATTATAGGATATTCACCCGGATAACCACACGACTCACGAGTCAAACTCAAGGAAACTGAACTGTGGTCTCCACTTCAATCCTCTTCTCATTTAATGTAAAGCAGTAATAAGAGATTGGGTGGTTACATCATTCACGCCTTGGCATAACCCATTTCCGATAAAAACTTTCAACGTAATTATTAATGACTGAAATTTCCACTTCAATCCTCTTCTCGTTTAATGTAAAGCAGTAATAAGAGATTGGGTGGTTACATCATTCACGCCTTGGCATAACCCATTTCCGATAAAAACTTTCAACGTTTGCAGAACCTGCGAAAACGAAGACGACTTCGGGAATGTTATCTACAGAAGGCAGTAAAATTTCATGCGAATTGTTTAGCCGCCTTCATTTCCATCTCATCTTCCTTCCTGGTTTTCCGAATCATGGAGTATGAGGGCGAGGTTAAGGCCGCTTCCTGGTTTTCCGAATCATGGAGTATGAGGGCGAGGTTAAGGCCGCTTCCTGGTTTTCCGAATCATGGAGTATGAGGGCGAGGTTAAGGAGGCGGCCCTAACTCTGGATGAGTTTACCCAATAACAGGAAAGCGATAAAGAAGAGAGCACACTGGAAACTGCCACCATCCAGATTCTGAGGTGTTGTTGTTCTGCTTCTTCTGATGCATGTGCTCGTGTTTCTTCTTAGACATCTATTCTCAAATTTTCTGCTTCTTCTGATGCATGTGCTCGTGTTTCTTCTTAGACATCTATTCCCAAATTTTAATTACAAAAGCACTTACATACGGTTAGCCTTACAATAATCAAAACAAACCGAATTAAATTTCAAATACAACAAAGACTCCCCTATATTCTTGAAAAACACACATCCAAATACAAAAGCAATTCTAAAATATAATTCTCAAGTATTGTTGTTGTTGTCATCTGCAATCCTAGCAGTGGATTGTCGTTTCAAAGAAACAAGAGAGGGCATCTACAGATAATACTTCTCCTCTCTTCTCATCTTCCATTATCATTTTCAGATGAATATGAAAAAGAGAAGAGAGGAGGAGTAGTATCCCATGATGCTTTCTATTGTTGTGGTTTCTCATCTGCAATCCTGCAAATTTACACCTTCTGCACATTAAAATCCATTCCATCCACACAGTGGAAGGTTCATTGTTGTGCTTCACACCACCTGCAAAGATCCATATATATAATATCTTCTTCCTGCATTGCATTGCTTGAAGAGCACCCTAAAATCCCTCTGACTCTCTGTCCTCTGCGTTAAACTGAAGAGAACACTCTCTCCTCTCCCCGTTTTCGCACCATAAAATCCCTCTGACTCTCTGTCCTCTGAGTTAAACTGAAGAGCGCTCTCTCTCATCTCCCTGTTTTCGCACCATAAAATCCCTCGGACTCTCTGTCCTCTGCGTTAAACTGAAGAGCTCTCTCTGACTTAAACCGACGAAGTCTATCCGCCCTCTCACCGTCACCGTTTTCGCAGACACACTTGAGTTAAACCGACGAAGTCTCTCCAGTTAAACTCAATACCTCTCTCCAGTTAAACTCAATACCTCTGTTCAAGAACCAGGAAGCTGATGGTGAGGACGTGGACGAAACCGATCGAGGCATAAGCGCACGCTTCAGGTTCGGTCATCCTAAGCCTCGGTTACATGAACGTTGATCGAGGCATAAGCGCACGCTTCAGGTTCGGTCATCCTAAGCCTCGGTCACATGAACGTTACCCTGGCCCCGGTCTTATCCCTTTATGTGATATATTTCTTTAAAATAGTGAAATTTTAAATATTTTATTATCATATATTACAAAATTATCACATAAATTATTAAACAGTAAATAATATCGTACAGAATTAATAAATTACTTCTAAATGTGAAAAATAATATCGTTTTTATTAATTCTAAATGTGAAAAATAATATCGTTTAAAAAGAAGACTGAGGTTGTACAGAGCACTTTAGCATAGATCGATAGTATGTGAATATAGACCACTCACTTAAAGAATATGGCAAAATATTTAGTCTAATTATTGAGTGTATAAGGTATAATCGAGTATGATGGCGAAATATATTAAATTAATAGTATAAACAGCTTGATATTTGGATTATTTATTAGGAGTTATGAGTGGACAAGATGATGAAATATTCGGATTCCCAGTACAGTGCATGGAAAAATTATTCTTCGAACCAGTCTTGGAAAAATTAGTATTCGAAGCCGTCTTGGAAGATTCAAAATAAGAACAAATTCCGGGTTTGAGTAACGTGTAAATTTTAGTGATGAATATATACAAACTCCAACTTTTAAAAGATACATTAAAACTATTGAGATAAACAGAGTCAAAGGTGAGAGAACTTTCAAAATTACATTTTTGAAATTTTTATAGTAGTTTAGCCATAAAATTTTTATAATAGTTTAGTCATAAAAAAATTATTATTATATTTAAATAAAAATAATATTATAATAATTTAAGTAAACTAAAAAATAAATTTAATTATTGAAAATATATTAAAGGAAAAAAATAAAGTATTATTATTTATATATTTAATATATTAAAACAAATTATTAGGGAGGACATGTGTAGGGAGCTCTTTCATCAATAGGAATTCTAGATGAAGTTTTCCATAAAGCTAAGGGTTACGACCAATAATTTGGTAAAAACTTATGCTCTATAACAAGCCTTCTCACCACTTTATTGTTTTCGGAGATTCTTTAATCATAATTTAACACATACAAAAAAACTGCCTGCACCTCCCCCCAAGAGTGCATGTTTTCCATTTTTTCTTCTGTAGGTATGCTCTCATGTTTTCCAATTTTTTCCCTTTAGCTATGCCATTATACACTTACAATCATACCTGCAGGGGTTATCTAGGGGGAACTTCATGGCCTCAAGGATCTTGGCAGCTTGTTTAGATGTTCTTTTATGGAAAAAAACATACCCCCATTGCAATAGGGTAGATTATCTGACTCTTCTTGTCAGATGTGGCCCCCCTTCAGGGTCTTTGTCTACTGCCAAAACTGCCTGCACCTCCATCTAAGAGTGCATGTCTCCTCTTCTTCAGAAGAATTCCTTATTATTGTTACTTTTGTTATGGTTGAGGGGTGAATGTATACTGTAAGTCCTTTTCTTTTGTAGTAGGAGCATTGGGACCAACCCCTAGCCCAAGCCCCTTTGGCCTCTTCCACACTGAAGGAGGCACTGTTGGTCCTCACTTCTCTTTAGCCAAACCTCCTAAGCCCTTGTAGCCCATAGCAGTCAAAATTGGTTTTTTCTTTTGGGGTACACCTGCTCAATGGTCTGGAATTGAATTGGGATACTTGGAATAGGAAGAGGCCGGTCCTGGACCACCAATTGTTATTTATCCATTTGTTCTTTCCAGTTTCTAGCAATGCTGGCAGTCTATTCCTCTTCCTTCTCTTATTGGGCATGGACCTGGTCATAAAGTAGTTCTTAGAATTGTTGGTCCTATGGGAGGCTATCATAGGTTTCCTTTTCTTCTTTCAAGTAGATTATCATCAATATAATCTAACTCTAACCAAACTAGAAACCATAGTGCCTTGTCATTTACAAGAGGGTAGGTTTTCCACTGTAAAGTTCAAATAATTATGTGGCATGAGGACTATAATAGACATGTTCTTCAAGGAACCTCCACTCACTTAATTTAAGCTCTTTAATGAGACTACGAGGATGCTTGGAAGGTTGCATAGCACTAACAGCACTCCACACCTTGTGGAGAGGCTTTATCCTACACTCCAAGCTGCAATGAGACACTAAATTAGGATATGATAAAACAAACTTTGCAGGATGCCCTACAGTGTGCATGAAAAAATCCATGTTCTTCTGCAACTTATCGATGGAATCATTAAGTATATATGGGTTTCTCCTAAAAATATCCTTCATCTCATCTTCCAGGAGGCCAAAAGTTGCCCAATACTTCAATTTTTTTTTTCCAAAAGTTAAGGCATATTACTACTGACTAGAATCTGAGGTGCTTGTTAGCTTGATATCTTTGATTTCTAAAGGTCGAAAGTGAGCCTGGCACTTGGTCATGCTCAAAAGAGACTCACAACAGTCATTTTCTCCTTCCCTCGCACCACTCATTCTCCCTTCCTTAGTCCTATAAAAAGGATTAATTCCTTTATCAGGTCCTGGTTTAATCGCTATCTCAAGTCGCATCCATGTGTGTATAAAGGTTGTGCCCCTCGGCTTCCACTGATGTGATATTGCAATGCAATCTGATTGCAATCGCTCATCGCCCTACGTAAAGGCCCAAAACTACCAAAAGAAAAACCCAATCCGACGACTCCTGTCACGCCCGATAAAGTGACTCGCTCGATCACTCCTCTGTTGTCCGATCAATTTCATCAAGATCGAACGGCCTTCACTCATTTTCCACCCACAAAGCGATGGCACATTAACGCGCGATGGAGGGCAGTTTTTCTCTCTCCTCCATCACTACGTGTCATGCGCTGAATGGAATCACACGCCCTCACCCTTTTACCGCCTAATTCCCAAAGGCGGTGCGATCGAGACCGCTTATCACTTAATCCTCTATCCTCGCTCGATAACTGTCGCGCACCTTCCTCACCCGACCACCATTGGATCAATTTCGCCAAGATCCAACGGCCCATGCTCGTTCCACTCCTGCTTCTTTCGGTATCCCTTGCCAAGTCATCTCTACCGTCTATCCTCCTGATCTGACGGTCGACTCTTCTCCTTCCTCCTACTTGTCCACCTGCTATGCAGTCCACGTCTCTTAATTGTTCCGTGCTCCCGAAGGACGAAGGTGACCAGTTTACCAGTACCAGGTGCATTTCCTCCTCAACAATCGCATTCAACAGATAGTATGGCCGAGAAGGAAAAGGACAGAGCTAGAGTAAATAATCGCATTTAACAGTTATGGGATTTCATCCTATATGACACCTCAGCCACCGAAAGGACAGAAGACTACAGGAAAAAGATCAGAATTATCCACCGAAGCAAGAAAATGCTCCAGAGACTCCATCAAGCAGTTAAAGTGGTTGGTGGTCAATTATGACCCCTCCATACTTAGAATGGCCGAGTGCCTTTTTAATGAAACTCTATATATACCGAGAAACAAGATGTAATCACGGTTAATGGTTGCTGTTTTGATGTAAGGTTCAACTTCTAGAGACTGTAACTGCTTTGATACTTGCAGCATCTCGTCTTCATTTTCGGCTATACAAGATTTTTTTGTTTTTAATTGCTCACTTTCCATTTCTATTCTATTCCAGGTTGTGCCTGATATGCCGTTTTCCTAAACAGCAAAGCACAGGAAAAAGATCAAAATTATCCACTGAAGCAAGCAAATGCACCAGAGACTCCATCAAGCAATTAAAGCGGTTGGTGGTCAATTATGACCCCTCCATACTTAGAATGGCCGAGTGCCTTTGTAATGAAACTCTATATATATCGAGAAACAAGATGTAATTAGGGTTGATGGTTGTTGTTTTTATGTAAGGTTAAACTTCTCGAGACTATAACTGCTTTCATACTTGCAGCGTCTTGTGTTCATTTTCAGCTAATACGAGCTTTTTTTGTTGTTAATTGATCACTTTCCATTTCTATTATGTTCCAGGCTATGCCTGATATGCCATTGTCCTAAACTCTTGATGTTTGGCATTAGAGGAGTTGTCATCCTATCTCTATGTTAAAGTCTTGTATGTATCAGTGAATGAGTTATTCAGGTTTCTTTTCACCTAGTGACAGAGAGCTGTCATCTTGTCTATACATTAGGGAATTAGATTTGCAGACCTCTTTACTAGTTGCAGCTGGCCATCACAAGGTCTTGTACATCTGCTGGTGTGGTCAATATTCTCCATGTTCACCCAATCCTTTAACTGTGAGTAATTGGTGGTCTAAAGCCTTGTAGCCTGGGGGTGTTCATGCATGTCTGGAGTCAAGAAAAGTAGAAGTGGTTATCTAGCTTGAACAAGCATCATTCCTTCCATTCATCCATTTGCAACAATTAGTTGAATTTTTATGTTCCCAAGCATCTCCAAGCTACAACCTAGGAGAGTTTCTTGGGGTGATAACATTAATTGGCGCCATTGCTGGGGAGAGGAGATTGAAGCTCAGCTTCCCTGGAAGAACGACACAGTTCCAGCTTTGATGATAGACAAAGTCTGGGCACATTTCTGGTTGTAATCATCTATCTGGTGACTCTACTAGAGGACCAACCTAGTGGCGACTCCACATTATAGTTCTGGCTCAATTTGTGAGGCATACTTGGAGAAATCCTCAGAAGTCACTGGCTGACCGAGTGCCTGACCCTGAGAAGATTGTCAAGCAGTGGAAAACATCACAGAAAGGAGCATCAAGATCAGGTAAGCCTAAGAAATCTTATATATCTCTGCAAGAGAAGATTATAGCTGAGAATATACAGTTTGAAGATCTAGAGTCTAGCATTGTTGGTAAAGAAATACTCACAGAGATTCATAAAGATCCTTTTTTGTTCAGTTCTCCTTTGGATCTCAGTCTAAAGAAAGCCTCCCATACAGTCCATCGTATTCCTTTGTCCCTATCATCTATTTCATTGATTTCTACCATCCAATCTGCCAGTACCTTTCCACCCATCCCAGTCATGGCAGGCCAACACGCACCCATGAAGATCGAAAGAATAATAGCTACTAGGTATGGACCCCTGGTCTTGCATGTTCCTTTGAATGCCATGCCTGCAGGAGAGTACCAGAAATATATGCCCAAGTTCACTAGTACAGAGAGAGTAACAGCTGAAGAACACCTTGAATCTTTCTATAGTTATGCTGATAACCTAGATATCAGTGAGGATGATGTGTGGATGAGAGTGTTTTTCCAGAGCCTTGATGGAGACGCTAGAAATTGGTTCAAAGAACTGCCCCCTAGGTCCATAACAGACATTCAAGCATTAGATGATGCATTTTTGAAGCACTGGGGAGTTAAAAAAGACCTGCTATATTACCATACAGAGTTTGGAAACCTCAAGAGGGAAAATGGGGAATCATTGCCTGATTTTAATAAAAGATTCAATTGTATGTATAGTAAGATACCTGCTGAGGTAAAGCCAACCCCCACCTCTGCCAAACTCACTTATGCCAATGCTTTTGAATTTGATTTCTGCCTACTTTTAAGAGAAAGAAGACGTGCTTCTTTGGCTGATATGCAAAATGCAACCCTAGAAGTAGAATAAAACATCATGGCTACAGAAAGGCTCGAAGGTAATGCTGAAAGGAGAAGACAGAGGGGTGAGTCGTCATCATCCTCAGATCTCAAGATCGATAAAATGGCCAGGATGATAGAGTCATTAGCCTCTAAAGTTTCCAAATTAAGGGTGGAGTAGCATTCAAGGGAAGGACTAGTTGCTTATACCTTTGCAAATCCAAATCCAAATCCATATAAAGGAGCAAAGCAACAGTTGCAGATTTTGTGAAGAAACAAAGATGCCAATGAATACCAAAGGGTGAAGACCCTTTTTCAGAATATAGTCATGGAAGAAGAGCAGTTTGAAGAAGATGATGAGGTCCATGGTATGGAAGACAAGGGCAGTGCCCCTTTCTTAACCAAAGTTGCCTATGAGAAGTCATTATTCAAAGGCTCTGCTCATGATTTTGTTGTCCTTGCAGAACAACAAGTTTACCAATAGAAGAAACCAATAGCAAATCCAATCTTCTTCAAAGTTCTAGCTATAGAGGTAAGAGGCCTTGAATGTTCCCCTTCTTCTATCAGGTTTCAGTTAGAAATTCAGAAGCCAAGAATACCCATGCCTCTGATTGAGCCAGTGAAGAAAGAGTCCTTCAAGAAATCTATCCTTGAAGAGCCTGAGCCTAAAGCCAGCCAAACTTCTAATGACTATGCAAATCTACAAACTGGCCAACTTTCTGTTATCCCCAACCTAGTGATAAAAAAGGGTGAAGTCAATTCCCCATCATCTTATGTTTCTCTATTTGTTCAAGAGACAATCCCTCATGATTTCTCCCTAGGTGTTGAGGCCAACTATAACTCAATGCCCAAGGCTGATATGGATAATCTCAGTCTTGATATTCCTAAGCCTACCCAGTTGGCCTCCACACAGCTTGAAAGGGCAGTTTGCCATATCACAAAGGAAGAAGGTGCACAGATTTGGGACACCTCCTTGGATGGGGCTTGTTCTAAGAAAGCTGCAGGAGCAGGTGAAGTTTTTGTGTCCCCCACACAAGAATGCATTGATTCACCATTTATATTAATTATGCAAGCCACAAAGGACACAGTCGAGTACACAGCAACCCTTATTATTCATCAGGTGTACAAAAGCTTCCATGAAGAGCATCCAAGGACGAGAGCATACAAAGAGGGGGTGAAATATAAACCATCTCTACCAAATAAGGTCAAATGTCTTAAAATTTTTGAGGTAGATGATCAAATCAATCTGATTTTGCATGTCTTTGATGAACCGGCTGACAGGCATATTGACCAAGAGAAGGAGAAAAATTTTTGATGGCCCAGTAAATGGGCAGTTTTGAAAATTATGTTGTTTAAGGTCTTTAGGCCTTAAAGTTGTAAATATGTTGTTTTATCAGTTTTAGTGTAAGCTTAATTAGACTCCATGCCCAATGGAACACTAGGAAATTTTTCTCGTCTAGTATGATAGGAAAGGCAATGATCTGCAGTTCTTGAGACCTCACAGGGAGGATCTCATCCCCAGAAGGAGCCAGTGTTAGATCTGCTACATATCTTTGATTTCCAAAGGTTGAAAGTGAGCCTGGTTCTTGGTCATGCTCAAAAGAGACTCACAATGGTCATTTTCTCCTTCCCTTGCACTGCTCATTCTCACTTCCTCAGTCCTAAAAAAACAATTAAGTCCTTTATCGAGTCCGGGTTTAATCGCTATCACAAGTCGCATCCATGTGTGTATAAAGACTATGCCCCTCGGCTTCTGCCGATGCGATATTTCGATGAAATATGATCGCAATCGCACGTCGCCCTACATAAAGGCCCCAAACTACTAAAAGAAAAATCAGATTCGATGACTCCCATCATGCCTGATAAAGAGACTCACCTGATCACTCCTCTGTCGTCCAATCAGTTCCATCAAGATCGAACGCCCTTCGCTCATTTCGCGCCCACAAAGGGATGGAACGTTAACGCATGATGGAGAGTAGTTTTTCTCTCTCCTCTGTCACCACGTGTCACGTGCTGAATGGAATTGCACGCCCTCACCCTTTTACCACCTAATGCCCAAAGGTGGTGCGATCGAGACTGCTTACCACTTAATCCTCTGTCCTCGCCCGATAACCGTTGCGCACCTTCCTCGCCTGACCACCGTTGGATTAGTTCCGCCAAGATCCAACAACCCACGCTTGTTCTGCTCTCACTTCTTCTGATATACCCTGCCAAGTCATCTCTACTGTCTATCCTCCTGATCCGACGGTCGACCCTTCTCCTTCCTCCTACTCGTCCACCTACTATGCAGTCCATGTCTCTTAATTGTTTCGTGCTCTAGAAGGACGAAGGTGACTAGTCTACCAGTACCAGGTGCATTTCCTCCTCAACAACCGCATTCAACAGATAGTATGGCTAAGAAGGAAAAGGACTGAGCTTGAGTAAGTAACCACATTTAACAGTTATGGGATTTCATCCTATACAACACCTCACCACCTGAAAGGACAGCAGAGCGCGGGAAAAAGATCAGAATTATCCACTGAAGCAAGCAAATGCACTAGAGACTCCATCAAGTAGTTAAAGTGGTTGGTGGTCAATTATGACCCCTCCATACTTAGAATGGCCGAGTGCCTTTGTAATGAAACTCTATATATACCCAGAAACAAGATGTAATCAAGGTTGATGATTGTTATTTTGATGTAAGGTTCAAATTCTGGAGACTATAACTGCTTTGATACTTGCAACGTCTCATCTTCATTTTCAGCTAATACAAGCTTCTTTTGTTGTTAATTGCTCACTTTCCATTTTTATTCTATTCCAGGTTCTGCCTGATATGCCATTTTCCTAAACTCTTGATTTTTGGCATTAGAGGAGTTGTCATCCTATCTCTATGTTAAAGTCTTGTATGTATCAGCGAATGAGTTATTTAGGTTTCTTTTCACCTATTGAGAGAGAGTTTTCATCCTGTCTGTACGTTAGGGAATTAGATTTGCAGACCTCTTTACTGGTTACAGCCAGCCATCACAAGGTCTTGTGCATCTGTTGGTGTGGTCAGTATTCTCCATGTTCACCCAATCCTTTAACTGTGAGTAATTGGTGGTCTAAAGCCTTGTAGTCTGGGGGTGTTCACGCATGTCTGGAGTCAAGCAAAGTAGAAGTGGTTATCTGGCTTGAACAATCATCATTCCTTCCATTCATCCATTTCCAACAATAAGTTTAATTTTTATGTTCCCGAGCATCTCCGAGCTACAACCGAGGAGAGTTTCTTGGGGTGATAACAGTGCCCATTTAAAAACCTTGGAAACATCAACCTCTGTTCTGAACAGAATTTGACGATACTTCATGTTAGGACACAAAAGTTTCTCTATACCATAGTTAATCAATCTAGGTGCCCAAGGTAAGGCAAGTTTTATATCTTGGGCAGTGAGACCCTGTGTTTTCATCCACTCAAACTTGGATTTCAATAGCCGATCATCATTGAAAGCGAGAATAGATGGCTTTCTGGTAATGAGGTTCCTTACCCAATCATGCGTGAACCCTGAATCTATCAAGAACCAAATGGCTTGTTTGGCTGTAGAAGTGGATCTCGTTCTGACAAAGGTTGGCCTTATTTTGAGGATTCCTGAAAGCTCAGACAGGCACAATCCACATTCGTTGAGTAAGAAATCTGAAATGAGGCACGTGTTCTCTGCTATTGGTTAACCTGTGGGGTTGTCCTTAGCAGCAATAGATGTAGAGATATAGGTATGAGAATCATTTTTGATGTTTCAAAATTTCTAGTTGTTGCCTCATCCCCTGTGCAATTGCCTCAACATATCTCAGAGAAGCCTAGTCATAAATCAATCTACCAAGACCAACATGGATGGGACCATCCACAGTGTGTTCCTCATATATGCTTTCTCCATATTTCTACAGTAGTTCTTGTAGGCTACTAACGTAGTAGGTGCACTCGTGCATAAAGTTTCAAAAGGCTGTGTAATGTGACCAACAAATGAATTCCTATATTAAATAGTGTCTGCAGTAATACTAATTGATTCAAACAACAATCACTAATAAGAAAACAAACAATTCATGCCACTTTAAAGACTATAAATGTTATAAGAATTTAAAAGGTCCCCACAAGCCAATGGTATTGGGCATTCTCTTTTACAAGTTAGCCATAATTCAGACAAACTAAAAATCTTCATGTCTACAAGTGACTAGAGGCTTTCACAGTTGTTGAGTATTTCTGGAAAAGAATTGTTTAATGGATTTTCAATCGATCTATCCTCACAAATGAATTATAGTCGCAATATTACTGGTGAGCAAACAAGGATCATGACGCTGGATCTTAACCAATAGACGATCCCTTGGTTAATGCACTTAATCATCAAGAGAAAGGCAATACAATCTAACTATGACCAAACCAGAAACCATTGTGCCTTGTCATTACAAGAGGGCAAGTTTTCCATTGTAAAGTTCAAATAATTCTGTGGCATGAGGGTTGGAATAGGCATTTTCTCGATTAGTTACTTGGTATTCATGTTTTGAAAAAGATGTTTCCTGATTTTGTGCTCGAGTTTCCTATTATATTTTTTATTATAAATATTTATTATTTATAAAGCATTGGCAATAAAAAAGTTGGACACATTATATACAAGCAGAGATACCGTTTTGAATATGTTCATGGCAGACCCATCAAAATGAGCTGCATATGCTTTTATTTGCTTAAATAAGAACTGCTTTTTGATAATCGAGTTCCAACCAAAGGAAATTTTTTACCTGCAACAACTATAGTTATTGTGTAAATTACATGATAAGCCACCTTCAAAATATTAGTGGGAATGTTACAACTTATACTAGAAAATTTTGTCATCAAGGTTCTTTCTATGCGATGCTTGTGCATAACATTTGGGGCTCTGGCATGTACATTCAGATTGAAACGTAGTGTTGCCCCTTGGTATTTTCTTGCACATAATGGAGTCGTAGAAATGACTTTGCTTATTAGCATTTACTAGATAATGATTTGACTTTAGAGTTTGTTGACGTCTCTTTTCTTAGTAAAACATTTGTCTTTCCAAGAAGTGTGTCACAGAACCTGCAGAGGCTTTATAACCCCATAAATTATAATATTGCAAGACAAGAAAATGAACAAGTAATTAGGTTGGATTCAGGACAAGAGAAAATTGTAGAATACATGCCAAATATGAAAAGGTAAAAAACAGACCTCTATCTGTTACCAATTCATGTATGCAAATTGATATTGAGATCACTTTTATCGTACAAAGGGAGTGTGTGATGGATAGTGTGAGATAGTTTATCTCATTTGCAGGTGGAGTTCAACAATAAGTTAGGAGTGACCCAGAATTCGGGAAGCTATGAAGTTTATAACCTGTATCTAAAGTAGGGTCTTTTCACTTCCATCATATTGTTCAGAGAACTGTTACCTGTATTTATCAGGTTTCTTCTTACCTACTATTTTCTGTCACATCAATGCATGTTGGCCTATGGCATTGTCTACATTCAAGCATCAAAGCTAATTTTTGATGAGAATATTCGACAGGCATAGGTTTTCCATAATGTAAAATTCATTAAGAAAACAACTCGTCCATCAGAGCATGCTTATTTTAATTCCTTAAGTCACTTTATTTTATCATAATATACATGAAATGTGTGGTTTGTTCCATGGGATACCAGCAAATCTAACCAAGCATTCAAATTGATTCTCAAGATTGGTCCATCCTTAATTCCTTCCTTTTCTGTTTCATATTGCTTGAAAAAAAGACTCGGGTTTAAACATCCACATTATGCTGCAAAAAAAAAAAACTAAACTAAACTTTAACTACCCTCTCAAGAGCTGATAATCCAACCACTTATAAAATATTACATGATGATGTTACAGTGTTTGATATATTTCATTAATGAGCGTATGGAGTCCAACTTTCCAAAATATGAATCACAAATTATATTGCCTCTTTGGTTATTGATATCTATCTGCATTCAGATTTATAAATGGAGAACAATGACCCCATAAATTATAATATTGCAAGATAAGAAAATGAACAAGTAATTAGTTGGGATTCAGGACAAGAGAAAATTGCAGAATACATGCAGACCTCTATCTGTTTCCTCTGTCCTCTACATACACTATCAAATGAAATGAAATACACCAATTCATGCATGCAAATTGATACTGAGATCACTTTTATCATACAGAGGGAGTGTGTTATGGATAGTGTGAGATAGTTTATCTCATTTGCAGGTGGAGTTCAGCAATAAGTTAGGAGTGACCCAGAATTCAGGAACGATGATGTTATAGAGTTTGATCTATTTCATTAATGAACGTATGGAGTCCAACTTTTCAAAATCTGAATCACAAATTCTATTGCCTCTTTGGTTATTGATATATGTCTAAATTCATATTGATATATGGAGAACAATTTGCCACTGAGAAGAAATCCAAGGTTGTTACGGTCCATGAACAAACTTTTGAGGGAAAATTGCTGTGAGATTTAACTGTGCTACTAATTGGCATACTGGTGTCAGCACTAGATAACAAGCATTAAGGCAACAAAGTACGAATGAGAGTGTTACCTAACATCAAATATCTTTGGGACTGCTTTATTTCAAGGTTGAATTCAATGAAATTTTAAGGATTTTAGATTTTTCTAGTAAATAAATAAAAGAAGAATTTTTTTTCTTACATTGTGATTTCTACTATCAATGTAATTTCTCCTATTAATCAGAAAAATGAAACAATTTACAAATGCAACAGAAAAAGAAAAAGCACTCACTTTACGGAAATGTATCAAACAAGTAACACTCTTTTAAATGCGAAAAGCTATAGCTAGCTGGAGGTTGTTCAAGGGTTATGTAATTGAATTTTCAGTGTTTTGCATAGCACTAATAGCACTCCACACCTTGTGGCAAGGCTTGATCCTAGACACCAAGCTGCAATGAGACGCTAAATTAGGATATGATAAAACAAACTTTGCAGGAAGCCCTGCAGTGTGCATGAAAAAATCCATGTTCTTCTGCACCTTATCCATGGAAACATTTAGTATATATGGGTTTCTGCTAAAAATCGCATTCATCTCATCTTCCAGGAGGTCAAAAGTTTCCCAATACTTCATTTTTTTCCAAAAGTCATGGCATATTACTACTGACTAAAATGTGAGGTGACCATTGAAAAACCCTGGAAACATCAGCCTCTATTCCTAACAGATTTTGAAGATACTGCATGTTAGGACACATAAGTTCCTCTATACTGCATTTAATTAATATGGGTGCCCGAGATAAGGCAATTTTTATGTCTTGGGCAGTGAGACCACGTGTTTTCATTCACTCAAACTTGGATTTCAACAGCCGATCAGCATTGAAAGCGAGAATAGATGGGTTTTTGGTAATGAGGTTCCTTACCCGGTCATTCGTGAATCCCGAATTTGTCAAGAACTGAATGGCTTGTTGGGCTGTAGAAGTGGATCTCGTTCTGACAAAGGTTGGCCTTATTTTGAGGATTCTTGAAAGCTCGGACTAGTGCAACCCACATTCGTTGAGTAAGAAATCCAAAATGAGGCATGTGTTCCGCTAATGGGTAATCTCTGGGGCTTTCATTAGCAGAAATGGATGTATAGATATGGGTATCAGAATCATTTTGATGTTTCAGTGCAATTGTGGCTGTTGTGGTTGCAGCGGCGAGTGCAACCATTTCCATTGGCAAGTGCAACCATTTCCATGGCATGTTAATTTAATCAAATGGCATCCTTGATACTCTGCAATGAATTGTAACTACTTTCCCTTCATCCAATGGTGGAACTATTTTCAATCATCTAACACATAATCTTATGGCCCATAATGATGACAAGTGGGCAAGAGAGGGAGTTCATTTCAAAGGGAATGCCTTACGGCGTAATTAACTTGCTAGATCTTAAACTTTTGTAATTTTGTAATCCATAATGATAATGAAGATGTCTTTCGCATTAATCGTATCATTAAGATTTGGTTGATGTTTAGAACCATCTAATGTGGTTCATCACAAGGGTTGATCATTTCCATCATGGGAAGCTAAGATAGGCCATTCAGATTGAGAAACAAGCAATCAATCTCAGCAAGATAATGGCAAATTAAGCAGGAGCTCCTTCCCTCTCTTCTTGATTTCCATCCCTTTTTTAATTATCAATTATATTTTGAAAAGAATGATATAACCAACCTAGATCCATCTTAACCTCAAATCTATCAAGCACCGAGATGAATCCAATCTCTCGAGGTGCAAACTATTTTTTTAGTGTGAAACTTGAGGAAATGATTGCACCTTGAGAGATTTGATCTCTCAAGACACTTGATAGATCCGGGGTTAAGATGGATCTAGGCTCCTTATATTATAATATATAATATCTATATTTTCATTTATGTGTCTCTTTCTTATCGATCTCTCTATCTAACCCCCCAAACCTACACATTCTCTAGCTATGTCTAACTATCTCTCCCTCTCCCTCTCTTCCCCTTCTCTATCTATGTTCCCATTTTCTCCCTCTCTCTTCCATACTACACTTCTCTCTCACTCTCTTTCCATTGTTCCCTTGTAACTCCCTCTCCTTCTCCGCCTTTATCCCTCTATGTATTTCTTCTTCCCTCCCTCTCTCTCCCCTTCCAACTCCAACTCTTTCTCCTTATCTCTCTTGAGTCCTATCTTTCTTCCTTTCTCTCCCACCTACCTCTATCTCTCCCCCACATCTCTCTCTCTCTCCCTCTCTCTCTCTAGTCCCTTGAACTTTGTCTCTATCTCCAACCCTCTCTCCTTTTCTCTCTCCACTCCATCTTTGTGTCTCCCTCTCTCTCTCTTACCCTTATCTCGTTGTCTGTCTCCTCTCTCTCTTCCCCTTATCTCCTTGTCTATCTCCTCTCTATCTCTCTCTCTCTCTCTCACACACACACACACACACATTTTGTCACCATCTCCATCCCTCTCTCCATCTCTTTCTCCCCTCCATATTTGTGCATCCCTCTCTCTCTTCCCCTTCTCTCCCTATCTCTATCATCTCCTCTTCTTTGTCTTCCCCCGTCTCCTCTCTCCCTCACTCTCTCTCCATCTCTTCCTTCTCACTCCCTTTCCCTCTCCACCTCTATCTCTCTATGTATTTGTTCTTTCCCCCTTCCTCTTTTAATTTTGATCCCATTGTATTGTGTTTAGGAAAGTATCTAAAAAAAAGAAAAAAACTTAATTGGTTGTAAAATATTGAATCTATATTTTGGATCAATCATGTCAACTAAAATACAATAATGGAATACTTAAAAAAACCATGCACTCTCTTTCCTCTAGTATCGTTAGTCACTTTGATTCGTCTCATCGCTTAGATACTTAGTTAGGATGGATCTGGTTTTTTATAATATTGTTTTTTTTTTACAAATTTTAAGTCTTTATATATGAAAGTATTCTCATTTTTAACTTTATTAAAAGTTAATTTAATTTCTATGGGAATATTTTCATAGCCCTAAGGATACAAGGTTTAGATATATTTCAAAATTAATTATAATTTTTTCATTTTAGATTCAATTAAAAAAATATCATAAATTTGAATTAAAATAAAATATTTTTATTGTGAAATAAGTTATGGTTTTTGGGCATGTGGTACTGAAAAGCCATGGTATTGGCCCATGGTATTGTAACAAAACATATTTACAAGTTAATAATATTCATGGTTAAGAATCTTGTCATATTGTTGTAAAATATTTTGATTGTGAAATAAGTTATGAGTTTTGGGCATGCATTACTGATAACCCATGGTATTGTCCCATGGTATTGTAACAAGGTCTATTCACAAGTATCAATGGAAAAAGTGGGGGTCAATATCTATGGTTTAGAATGTTGTCATATTGTTATAAAATATTTTGATTGTAAAATAAGTTATATATTTTGGGAATATGATATGATAAGTCATGGTATTATAACAAAGCCTATTTACAAGTTAATAATATCCATGGTAAAGTGGAGGTGAATATCCATGGTTAAGTATATTTTCATACTCATACAATATTTTGATTGTGAAATAAGTTATGTTTTTTTTGGGCATGTGGTATTGAAAGCCATGTTATTGGCCCATGGTATTGTAACAAAGCATATTTGTAAGTTAATAATATCCATGGTAAAGTGTAAGTGAAAATCAACGGTTAAGAATATTTTCATACTGATATAAAATATTTTGATTGTGAAATAAGTTGTGTTTTGGTCATGTGGTATTGATAAACCATGGTATTGGCCCATGGTATTGTAACAAAGCTAATTTTTACAAGTTAATAATATCCACAGTATAGTGGGGATGAATATCCATGATTAGGAATTTGTATTGTTATAAAATATTGAAAGGGTGAAATAGGCTATGGCTTTTGGGCATGTGGTATTAATAAGCCATGGTATTGAGACAACGTTTAAATGTTTACACTCATCCCTAATATCGCTTTTTAACTTTTATTTTTATTTTTTAATTAGGCCAACATTTAAAATTGTTTACATACTTGAATTACATCTACACATCTAACCTATACTGGGTTGTAGAACACCTCTCAACCCAATAATAATAATCTGATTTTATAAATAATTATATTAATTCATATTCTAATAATTAAATATTAATATTAATTTATTCAATTATTTTTAATTTAATATATATATATATATATATGTGTGTGTGTGATTATTTCAATTGTTTTAACCCCTTATGTCTAAGGGTAACTCCTACAATAATTCCCAACTGCTAATTTTGGAGGCAAAAGCATATTTACTATTTACAGTTATGGATCGATTAATTTTTTAACTTTTGTCTTGAGGATGAACCACATTATATGACAAGATGTGATTAAGCGAAAAGATATCTCCATTATATTATTAACTTGTAAATAGGCTTTATAACAATACCATGGGCTAATGTTGTGACTCATCAATACAACATGCCTAAAAACAATTTCTCATTTTACAATCAAAATATTTTATTTGAATTTAATTTTATAACTTTTTTTATTGTTAGATCTTAGGATTTTGTGATCCATAATATAGTGAGCATGTCTTTTGGATTAATGACATTATTGTTATTTGGTCTACGTTTTGAACCATCTACTGTGGTTCATAAAAAAGTTATAATTACTTTTAAGCTATATCTAAACCCCCTATCACATTAAAAATTATAAGATATATATAGTAGCTAATAATTAAGATACATTTTAAGTTAAAATAATAATTTATCATATTTAAATTTCATTAATGAGTACATAGAAACTTAATATTCACAATATAATAAGATTTTTAACCACGGATATTCACCCCCTTTTTATCATAGATATTATTAAGATATGAATGAGATTTGTTACAATACCATGGCTTATTAGTACACCTCCCAAACAACCATCTCTCATTTCTTTTTTTTGTAAGCTAGGGTGGGACTCTCCGATTTACATGTCCATTAAGTACCCCTCAACGGGGGAAGGGTAGCCCAAGATTTGAACCCAAGACTTCCGGTTCGGTGAGACTTCATTTCCACGGCCCTTGCCGCTTGAGCTACCCCATGTGGACCAACCATCTCTCATTTCATACTCAAAATATTTTATAATTTAATTTATTACACTTTTGAGTTGAACAATTTGGAAGCCAATATGAAAGAGATGTTGTAATATCATGTTATGTTGTGTTATCTAAACATTTTGATGCAATCAAATTATATAAAAATAAAAAATTAAATTAAAAATAAAATTATTAATTATAATTATTAATAATTAAATCAATCTAGATCTATCTTAATTCGGGATCTATGAAGCTCTTAGAGGGATAAAATCTCTCAAGGTGTAAACATTTTCTCAAGTTTTACACTCAAAAGGTTTGAACCTCTAAAGATTTTATCCATCTGGTTGCTTGATAGATCTCGAGTTAAGATAGATCTATGCTAATTAACAATTAAACGAAAATGATTTTTCTAAATATAATTAAAATTTGATTATATAATACTAAAAAATGTTTTAATTTTCTTATTTAAATTGTAAATTCGTGTTAAAAAAAAAAAAAATTATTTTCGTATATATGTAATAATTCAAATTTACAATTCACACAAATATTCCTTTCATTATTGGAATGGCTTCACAACCTTAATGGTGATGTAGCCATGAGATAAACGACACCACGTTCCCAGAAACCTGCAGACTGCTGAAAAGCTACAAACCCAAGAGACTAGGAACCAAATCAAAATGACAGAGGAGGAAACGGGGGGGATCCCCTCTTATCAGACATAGCGGTAGGGGAATCATGCCAGAACACAAGTAACCAAAAATAAGCAGGAGAAACAAACAAAATGTCAGGACCGATCCTCTGAGCGAGATGGCAGGCAGGCAACAGAGATAAATGTTTACCATGTGCGATGGAGAAACTGAGATTCATCATACAGATGAACAAACTAGAGTAATATAGAAGTTACATGAAAGACAACGTGCTAATATGCAAGTTCATCGAAGTATGGCCGACAAAAAAGGACCTCACCAAATGGATTCAGCAAAAATGGCAGCCCCAAGGCCATATCGAGCTCAAGCTTGGATCTAGAGGCTTCTTCACAATAATATTCTCGAACTTGCAAGACAAAGAAAAAGTATTTGAAAATGGTCCTTAGTTCCATTATAATGCTAGATTGTTTATGAGATGTTGGGAAGAATGCTATGATGCAGACAAGGAAAACTTTTTGGTAGCCTCAGTGTGGGTTAGGTTATTTGGCCTTCCAATGGAATTCTGGGACCCAAAGATACTGGAGGGCATAGGAAATACGATAGGCAGATCTGTCAAATACTAGAAACGACAAAAAAAAGGAAGATATACTTCATATGCAAGAATATGTGTATACATGAATATAGCTAAACCCATCCTAGACACAGTGGAACTAGAGTACCATGAAGAGGTCTGGCAGCAAACCATAGACTACGAACACATCCCATTCAGATGTATAGGATGTCATGAGCATGGCCACCTATTTAAGGAGTGCCCTCTGAATATAGAAGAGGGAGAGAACATGAATAAACAACAGAGGAAAGATCAAGAAGATAAGGAAGGATTTCAAGAAGTGAAAAGTAAGAGAAGTCAAATAAGAACGAATTCCAGCGGGGGAAAAAAGAACAAAAAGCTCAGCCGAGCAGAACAAATAGCTTTGATGTGTTACAAGGAGGAGAAGAAGAAGATAATAAGGTCCAAATAATGGACTATCAGGGGGGAAAAGAAAAGGAAAGCAGCTCGAGTCAAGGCAAACTAAAACCTAAGAGGAAATCCCAAAGTGAGAAGACAAAGAAGGAGGAGAAGGGAGACAGAGAGAATATGGATAACACTACAATGGAAATAGATACAAGTAGGGGAGAAGAACTAAGCATGGAAGAAGAGGTGTTGAGGAAATTTTTGAATGAATGGAGACACCTAGATGAGTGATCCATTCCAGAAGACAAAAAGTGACTATACAGAGAAACATTCCAGAAGTATCAAGTTAAACAGGGGCAAGGGAAGGTGGAGATGGTAGAACAACTGGGGATGCACCAAGAAAATTCCTAAGATTACTCAAATAACATGAAAGGCGGAATGAAAAGAGGCCGAAGGAACCTACAGGAATCTATACAGATTATGGGAGAAATGTTGGTGAATACAGGAAGGGTAATACCGCTATCAGTGGTATTTCAAAAAATAAACCAAGTAACCCAACGATAATTACATCCTGGAATATAAGAGGCCTCAACAACAGAGGCAAGAAAATACACTTAATTGAGAGACTAAAAAAGAAAAACCTCAACTTATGCTACTACAAGAAAAAAAATTACAGGAGGAAGAATGGAGGACATACTAAGCAAAATAAAACCAAAGTATGAATGCATGACCATAGATGCAAAAGGTAGTGCGGGAGGTATAGCAATATTATGGAACCCAGCACAAATCACAGTAGACTATTGGGTGGGTATGAAAAGAATCCTCATCGGGTGGTTCTGTCTAATTGGAAATAGAGAATGGTTTCTAGTCTCTGCAGTATATGGCCCTCATATTCCAGTGGAAAAATGGAATTTCCTCCAACAAATACAGAAGCTTGGTAAACTCCACGATGAAAAATTCTGGTTGATAGCAGGGGACTTCAATTTGACAACCTCAACAGAGGAGAAAATAGAAGGATTGCAAAGAGAAGAGTCGGAAATGGAGAGATTCAGAGATCTTCAAGAAGAACTAAAATTGGTAGACATCCCAACTATAAATGAAAAATATACGTGGAAGAACAGAAGGGGAGGGAGCAAAAAAATAGCCTCTCAGCTGGACAGATTCTTGGCAATAGAACACTTCATTGGCAAAGACATATTCTATAAAGAATCAATTCTTCCGTGCCTATGATTAGACCACTGGCCTATTAAAATAGAAGTAGAAATGAATCAAGGAAATCAAAACAGACCCTTTAGGTTTGAGGCATTTTGGCTAAGAGAACTGACCCTAATAGGAAAAATGAAGGAATGGTGGAAAGGGAATGAGAATGAGATAGGAGAAAGAAACCAAATGCACACCTTTCAACTTAGACTAAAAGATCCGAAAGGCAAGATAAAGAAATGGAACAAGGGAGAATTCGATAACGTACATAAGGAACAGGAGAAAATCCAAACAAAGATGAAGAAAGTATAGCAGCAAATAATCAATGAGGGTAGACGTGAGGGGCTTGTAGAAGAGGAAGAGTCGTTGATTGAAAAATTGGAAGAAAAAAGACAACAAGAAGAAGTCCCATGGAAACAAAAATCAAGAATCCAATGGTTAAAAGAAGGAGAAAGAAACACAAGGTTCTTTCACAAAGAAATGATACAACACAAGCAGCAGAATAGAATCTTCTCCTTAATGGATCAGCAAGGAAATCGGCTCACCCAAAAGGAAGAAATGGAGAATATGTTAGTACAATACTTCAAAGTGCTTCTGACAGAACCAAACATTATAAGGGGAGATAATATTAATAAAATCATACAACATATCCCCAATTTGATGAGCAGGGACCAGAACTTGGCTCTATTAAGAAAAAAATCTAAAGCAAAGGTGGAAGAGGTAATTAGGAATATGGTGAGAAACAAAGCACCAGGGCCAGATGGATTCACTGTCAAATTCTTCCAAGTGACTTGGTCCTTCCTAGGTGAAGACATAGTGAAATTAGTGGAGGAGTCCAGATGTACCAAAATAATGCGCCTGACCCTGAATTCCACATTTCTGGCCCTAACCCCGAAGACAGAGCACTCGTAAGAACCACAAGGGTTCAGACCAATAACACTCTGCAATGTCATATACAAAATCTTGGCCATAATAATGGTCAACTGTTTAAAACCCATATTACCTGGGTTGATATCTCAAGACCAAACAGGGTTTGTTAAAGGTAGGCAAATAACAAACGACATAGTGGTGGCATAGGAGGCAATTCATTCATTAAAAAAATAAAAAACCAAAGGAATGTTGGTTAAATTATATTTGGCTAAAGCCTATGATCGATTGAACTGGGAGTATCTACAACGAATAATGGAGGCATTTGGCTTTGATGAAAGATGGATAAGCTAGATAATGTCAATCGTAACCACTCGATTTCTGTCAATTATGCTCAGCGGATCCCCCACAGAGGCATTCAACACAACCAGAGGGATCAGGAAAGGCGACTTGCTTTCTCCCTTCTTGTTTATCATGGCAGCGAAAGGCCTAGGAAGATATATAAAATTGAAAGTCTGTAGTGAACAATATACGGGCCTTAGGCTATGGGGGAATGACCTTCCATTAACCTATCAACAATTTGTAGACGATGTAATGATGTATGGACATGCATCACTCAAGGAAGCTAGGAAAATCATGGTAATCCTCACGGACTTCACTAGTGCCTCAGGGATAGAAATAAACAAAGATAACTCTGATATCTTCTGCTTTAACACTTCAACACCCTCTCAAGCCTTCCTAGTAAGAATTATGGGATTCAAAATAGGAAATTTCCTTATGAAATATTTTGGCATCCAGCTAAATGACTAGCAGAGTAGAGTGGCTAATTGGAAACCCTTTTTGGGAAAAATTCAAAGAAAAATGCAAAGCTGAACATTTAAAACTTTGAACATGCCAAGCCACGTAATACTACTAAGGTCAGTGTTACAATCTATTTCTATATATCAACTAACTAGTTAAGCGACTCCCAAAACAGTATGCCAAAAAATGGTAGACATTTTCAAAAAGTTTTTATGGCAAGGACCCAAAAAAAAAAAAAAATGGGCGCTTCTATCATTGAGTTGGCTTAGAAAACCCCTAAAAAAAGAAGGCCTTGGACTCTAAGACCCCTACATACTGAATCAAGTAATGGGAGAAAAGTTGTGGTGGAGATGGATACAGGGAGGGGTTGACGTTTGGAAAAAACTATGGGAAAGGAAGTATGACATGCCCTGGTCTCTCGAAGGAAAGCTGAGAAGCCATAGCGACAAGAAAGGTTCAACAATATGGAACCTAGCCATCGACAATAGGGATCTGATCAACAACCACAATTTCTAGGAAATCAGAGGAGGTGACAAAGCCAACTTCTGGGAAGAAGCATGGAAACAGAGAGAAAAATTAAACAACAAGCCTCAGTTAGTAGAATTCCACCAATACACTGATCTCCAAGGGGGGAAACAATGCAAAACTTCTGGTACATAGACCTAGGAGAATACTAGAGAAAGTGGAAACAAAAACAGGACTGAACAGAAGCACCAGAAACACCCCAATGGAAGCTATACGAAAAGGAAATGGAAACCAAGAAAATAGCAAAAAAAGAAGGGCTGGACATTCTAAGATGGTGCTATAGGATCAAAGGAATGTTTACAATTAAAGAAGGTTATCAATTACAAGTAGAATGCCTCAGGCATCAAGAAACAAATACCTAGGAAAGCATATGGAAGGAAAAAACATGGGCGTAGATCGCTTCCTTTATCTGGATCCTGTGCCACAGTTGGGCACTAACATGGGATCAATTGCAAAAAAAAGGGATGTAAGGTCCCTCGAAATGTGTCTTGTGCCGAGAACATGTAGAGACAATGGAGCACCTGACCAATGCTTGTAAATACAGTGATAATATGTAGAAAAAACACAATCAACTTTTTGAAATCAGTGACAGGAATCCAAATAACATGAAAACAACAATAGATAACTGGCAGAAAAATCTATACCAGAACACAATACTAAACCGTGCTTGGATAATCTCACTAGGATTGGTCCTGTGGAACATATGGAAAGAACGAAACAACCTTATCTTCAAAGAAGAAAGAAGAGAAAAAGTTGACAAATGGAACCAGATAACCCAAAATATACGAGAGACTATACTAGCAGAGAAATGGTTTAAGGAGGATTCGAAAACTAATCCATAGGAAGAAAAGGTAATGACATGCCTGAACTTGAAACCAAGTATGTTGCACACATCTTCGTGGAAGCACCACACCACCAAAGGAGAGGAAGCAAACCAATTCAAAAGCCCTCTGAAGGAATTCATCAAACTAATTTCGATGGGGCTGCAAAAGGGAACCCTAGAGAGGCGGAGACAGGAGGATTATTCAGAGATGATAGGGGTAAGACACTTAGATTCTATGCTATGACTGTGGAAACATGACAAATAATGAAGCAGAGCTTCATGCCTTGAAAAGAGGGTTGGAAATTACGATAAGAGAGCGATTTCAAAAACTACAGGTAGAAGGAGAGTCAAAAATGGCGATCGAAATGGTCAAGAATCTATAGCAAGGAACACAGTGGGAGAAGATCAGCCAAAGATGGAGAACTGCATGGCTGGTCCAAGTGATCAGTAAGCTAATCAGACAGATAGACTAAATCATCGCTACATATGTCTAAAAGAAAGGCAATGTGGTAGCAAATAATCTAACAAATTGGGGATGCGGCCAAGTAGGCAGAACTTTAGATATAAAAGCGAAAGAGCTATATCAAATGGAGGAAATGGAGAACTTAGTGAAAATCCTACAAAAATACAAGGAAGAAGAGGAGAACCCTCGATCAGGGTGTAGCAATGTGGAAGAGGTGGGTCATCGGAGATGGGACCGGGAAGTGGTAAGAAGTGTCCACATGAGCGCAAGGACAAGAATACGAGTGGGAGATGGAGGGAGAGGATAGGGGGAAGGGCAGGTGGAAGGACAGGGAAAAAAAGGAGCAAATCCTGAGAGCAGGTCGGTGGAGATGGGAAAGGAAGACAACGAGGATTGCAGGGGGGCCAGCGGGAGTGTGGCCAGGAGGATGCCGATCAGAGCAAGTGGCAGGACGAGGGAAATGGACGCGCATCAAGAGCAGCTCAGAGAAAGTGAGAGTTAATGAGAACTAGTGTGAGAAAGGACAGAGGGTCATCATTCCAAGGTGATGACGTAGGGATCAGTGCATGGAATAAATTTGATAGATAGGTGAAAGAGAAGTGCGAGGACAGAACGAGAAGGGGAATAAAACATTAAGCAAAAGAGTCAATAGGCAGTTGCATGCAGAGGAAGCGAAAAAGAGCATGAGAGAATAAAGGTTTTGAGGCATTGTTCTGCGTCTTCTCATGCATGTGCTTGTGTTTCTTCTTAGACATCCATTCCCAAATTTCAATTCAAAAAGCACTTACATACCGTTACCTTTACAATAATCAAAACAAACAGAATTAAATTCTTCTACAACAAAGACTGCTCTATATTCTTGACAAACACACATCCAAATACAAAAGCAATTCTAAAATATAACTCAAATTGTCATTCGCTTGTATTATTGTTGTTGTTGTCATCTGCAATCCTAGCAGTGGATTGTCGTTTCAAAAAAACAAGAGAGGGCATCTACAAATAATACTTCTCCTCTCCTCTCGTCTTCCATTATCATTTTCATTTTCAAATGAATATGAAAAGGAGAGGAGAGGAGAGGAGTAGTACCCCATGATGCTTTCTATTGTTATGGTTGTCATTTGCCATCCTGAAAACGTAAATTAAAATCCTACAAATTTACACCTTCTACACATTAAAATCCACAGAGTCGAATGTTAAAGGTTCATTGTTGTGCCTCACACCTTCTGCAAAGACTCTCTTTTCTTCTTGCATTGGTTGAAGAGCACGATAAAATCCCTCAAAGACTCTCTATCCTTTGAGTTAAAGTGAAGAGCTCTCTCTGTCCTCAACCTGTTTTGGGGAACACAAGTGACTTAAACCGAAGAACTCTCTCCGCCCTCTTCTCGTTTTTGCAAACACACTGAGTTAAACTGAATATCAATAAAAAAATATCTTTATTTTTAAATAATCAATAAAAATATATATAAATATAAAGTTCGAAATAATTTGAAAAAAAAAATTCAATTAGTGTTTGCATTTGCATAAAATTTCGCCTGAAATACAATGAAATGATTAGGTCCATGAGAAGAATTAAACATTGCAACTGATTATGATTAAAAAAATCCGTCCCCAAAAATTCACAATTTAATTAATTGTAATACTTTTAATAACAATTTTAATATATGTTATATTAACAATGATAATTGTATAAACTTGTAGGCTTTACCGTTGATTAATATATTATTTGAGCTTTTCAAATGAACTATTAAATTTTATT